>OZ036014.1:5250494-5270494 GCA_964035015.1 Corallium rubrum
TTAGTAATTGTAAATACTTTCCAATCTTAATATGAATAAATAAAACAAACTATTAGGAATTTGAAAGCAGACAGATCCTTAAACATAACGATAAACAAAAACGAATAATAAAAGTAGACTCTAGAAAAATGTTGTCTGAATTCATCATCCTTAGTAATCAAAAGTGTAAATTAAAAAGTAGAGTGTTGCGTGAACTGCCTAGATTTTTTCGAACGAAATACTGACGTTTCGAGCAGAGCCCCCATAGCGTTTCTACACATTGGTTTTTAGCGATAATAGTCTAAAATCAAAGAACGAACATACTAAGCTCACAGGAGAGTGATCCAAACGACGATAAAAGACGAATTTGACAAAAACCGAAGCGATATACTTCTTGCTTCTTGAGTTTCGCCATGATTTTAACAAGCATAAATAGATATGGCGGCGCGCCCGCCCCAATGGTTTTGCACCCCTTTCGTTCAAAAAAAAATCTCGGTAATTTTTTGACTAAGGCGTAAGAAAGGCGCCGAGTCATTTAACTACATCAAAAACAAAGTGACAAGATCAAAATATAAGACTTAATTGAAATAATCCCGGTTTTGACTATATTATTAATGTAAAATATGAAAAAGTAATCAAATAGGACCAAAAATCTCGAATTCGGTTCCTGACATTCTTTATTGGAATACGTCTTTAATACGTCTTATACGTCTTTAACAACATTCTTTATTGGAATACGTCTTTAAGGTGAGGTACACACGTAAAAACGCGCAAGCTGTTACATCCCTGCAAGCAAGTTGTTACAAGGCTGTTCAACAGGCTGTCACCCAAGGCCCCCAAGTCATCGCTTGATTAACTCGAAAGTGTTAAGTTTCAACTATCAACGTACCAAAGTGTATAACAGTCAGAGTTGAAATGGCATAAGGAAAAACTAAAGCATATTAAATGTGGCAAATAGGAAGGAAAAAAGAATATTATTATATAGCATGCTATCGGATATGAGCTTTTGCATAATCTGATTGGTTCCCTACTACCAGGCTATCAGCTCATATCCTACTAGTAGAGGAAAACAAGATGGCGGCATGTTTTTTTAAACTGCTGAAAAGAGTTGAAATTGACGGATTTTTATACAGAGAAACATCAACACCCCCAAACCAATGTATATAAAAAAAAATTGTGTAATAATACATTAACAAATACACAATTTAGCATGTCAAATTGTAAAATTCACCTAAAAATTACGTCTTTTAATTTTACTTCAAAAACCCGACTAAATTAACGGGTTGATATTAATTTGTTGCTAAACAAAGAAACTCGCGGTTAAAATCAAGCTTACAATACACGTTTCGTAGGAGATCACCAGTAAAGAGACTTTTGATTTAGATAAGCATTTGGAGCAGTAAAAAGCATGTTCTTTTTCAAAAACAACCAACTAAGTAATTTAGTTTCACTGCCGAAGGTGTTTCAGTTTCATTTTTGCATGAAATCAAAACCTTTTTCACGACAGAAATGCTAATATAAGCAACTGACCCACCTTTTGACTTCATAAAGGTACCTTTTAATCTTTTTTGTTGATCTGTTTAACACATTTTTTGCCTCTCGAGCAACATTTATACAACATTTCGAAGCTGTTTACCGAACAGCTCAGCGAGAAACTCTATGTGAATGTATCATTACGCATGGCGGAAGTATTAGTTGCCTATGCCGGAAGTTTGTTGTTTCAAACATTTCGCTGTAATTTTGCCTCTAGTACAGTGCTTGGCTATATAATAAAACAGTTATACCATTCGCTCTCGTTGTATACGAACTAATAGCCAACTCGGCGAAGCGCCTCGTTGGCTATGAGCTCATATACAACTCGAGCTCATGGTATAACTGTTAAATATTCCCACAGTATGTTAACGTATTTTACCACCCGAAAATAGCGGCCCCCCCTAAGTAGCGGCCCCTCGAAAGTAGCGGGGGGCCGCTACTTTCGGGATTCTACGGTATTCAAAATTCGTCAGCACATTCACGAAAATGAAACAGTATGCTGCGCAACCATTCGATTTTAATTATATGGACGAAGTCGAAGAAGGAATTTGAAAAAGAACGCAATTTTGTTGCGTTGCAAGTTGAAAAGCGTTGTTGCACGTATTCCCACCCAATCACTGTTACGCGACAATGTCTATCTTTGTCAGTCGAAATATAGTAAGGTTAGATATACTGCCGAAACAGAGAACGTAGGAGTCGAACGTTTCGAGCGAAGGCCCTTCGTCCGAGAGAAACGTAAAGAGTGTAAACAAACAACGAGCTTATATACGGAAGGTAATCGTGTAGACTAATAATGAAATCTTGTAATCATCAAGACTCTAAGACTGGGGTGCATCGCAGTTGATCAAAGTTTGTTTATCCTTATTGTTGCTAGTTTAATATGTTAAATATTTTGTATTTAACTGTAATTTGTATGTATCATATGTACCAGTAGTGGTATTAATGTTGATTAAATGTTATACGTGTGAAAAAAAATAAGCCAATCAGATAAAAATGACAATAACAAACTGATAATGAGATGCGAAAAATTAGCCAATCAAATCAAAATAACAATAACGAATTGATAATGAGATGCGAAAGACATTTGCTATTCATACCGTCGATGAGCAAGAAGGAGGGGGTGTAAAAAGAATGAGCGAGAGTAAAAATAAATAAATATATAAAGTGAAAATATCTTCAGAGGTGTTAAATAAAAGAAAAACGTTCGTTGAGTGCGTGAGGATGAATGGTACCAATTTTGAAAATGAGACGCTTTTCTAGTCTTTTGCGGCTGACATTGCCGCCAGAAATGGGTGAGAAGTTTCATTACGAAGTTCGATTTGAATTTGATGTTCGATTCGAAGTTCAGCTTGCGCCATTCTTTGGCTATGCAGTTGGTAATTTGTAATTACGAAAGTCTGGTAGACCAACGTTTTTCCGTAAATGCGAATATTGCGAACTTAGAATCGAACATCCGAACTTCAAATCGAACTTCGTAAAGAACTTCTGAACTTAGAAACGTAATTCGATACTTGGCAACGAATTTCCGAACCGCGCGTTGAAAAGTGAACTGAAACTGACAATAAACATTGTTGCGCAACAATGATTGGGAGGTAATGCGGGTATCAGCGGCTTTCCCGAGGGGGCGACCCCCGGTGACCCAGGGGGATTTGTCAAAGTACCCTTGACAAAAGGATGCTAAAGCCCCTGGGTTGGGGGGAAATATTATGACAAATACCCCCACCCCCTGGGGGAAATTTGGGAAACTATGTTTTCCAAAAGGAGACCTTCCAATGGTCATTTGCAAAGAAAATGCAAAGAAAGCTTCAAAACTCGAAGAAAAGCCAGTTTAATAAAGAAATTTAATTACTACAAAGTGTTTCACATATTAAACCTTTGCGGATTTATTACACCTAATTTACTGACCACAACGACAACAATATATATTAATATCAATAAAGTACAGTGTGTAATTAGGCTATTAAAATGACAACTTTTTTAATAGTCTTAATTTTGTATCAGCTGCTCGTACAAACAAAAAAGACTTTTAGTCATTACTGATATTCACAAAACGCTTAAAAAGTTTTCATCCTTAGTTTCAAACAAATATTCTTTTGTTTCCAACATTTACTGGTGATGGATGACTTAATTATTCATCCAAATATGAAGGATTCTTCAATTGCAAACGCTTACCTGACTTGCTTCCAAGCGCGAGATTGTGGCTTTGAAGCGTTTCTCGACCATTGAACTCTAAGTAAACTGGAACGATAACTCGATGGCGTATCATGAAGCCAAAAATGGCGGACATGGGGGCCGCCATGCACGTCAATCCCAGTCCCTTTTACTGTATAACCGAGAGAAAATGAAGCTGAATTTGGTGAACTGGGTTGCCAAAACAGCTTGAAATAAAAAAAACCCTGAACTTGTTAACCACTTTTAGGCTTAAATCAAATTCCAATATACCGTAGAGTACACACGTAAAAATCTCACAGCTTGTCAACAGGATGTGTTCGCAACAGGCTTGTAGCAAGGCTGGGAACAAGTTGTAACAATGCTGTTCATTCAAAAAGCTGCTACAACCTTGTTAGCGTCAATCTGTTAACAACTTGTTGACTGCAGAGCGGTAACAGGTTGTTGGAACAACTTGTCATCAGTCTGTTGGAGTCATCAGCCTTGTTACAAGTTGTCAACAACCTGTTACAGACATGTTAACAGACTGGGACAGCCAGTGCGAACACATGACGGTGACAGCCTGTTGAACAGCCTTGTAACAACTTGCTTGCAGGTCTGTAACAGCCTGTGCGTTTTTACGTGTGTAGGTGAACACTGACATGACGAGTAAAAACAAGGAAAACAGTAAAAATATAAGCTCCCAAATGAAAGTCAACAATACGCAACCAAAATTGCCATTGGTTTGGACAAATATAAAGAAAATACATATGAAACCCAGGTTTAAAATGAAGAGGTTGTTTATAAAAACAGTTGGGTTTTAAATTTCTCAATTTTCTGTAGGAAAAAAACAACAAAATGCACTTTACCGTGTGTTATTACAGCTCTGGAATTACTCTTCGTATCGAAAAATGTCAGATTTAGCATTTCCACAACTGAAACTTGAGTTAAAGCTGTAATTTAGCATTATCTTATTACTAATTCTTGGCAAGACAACCTTCAAACGTTTGAGATAACAAAGAAAAATAAGAGAAACCTGCATTTTCCGTACGAGTTTCGGACTCGAATTTTGCTTTTGTTCGGCAGATATTTCGTCATTCAATCCATTTTCGTGTGTAGAAATTGTTCAGGTACAAGGCCAATAAGCCCAATACATACTATCTTCTTCGTTATCATCCATAAAAAAACTTTAGGTCTAAAAAATGGGTGTTTTTAGCAGCGAGTTTTCAGTTTTTCATTGTACGTGCCCCTCATAGGTGCTGTTGACGTCAGACGTGCAATGGCGACCCCCAGCGGCCGGAAGTTTGACTTCACCCAATCATAGGGCTTTTCTTATGGAGTTAGCGTTCCAGTTTATTTAGAGTTCAATGTTCTCAACGAATCACCGCTGACCCATGTAACAGCAGGAGATGTGCAAATCTGGGGGTAATTTGACAAAATACAAAAGTAAGCTAAATCCCCTGTCTCTGGGGCGTGATTTTAAAACAAATCCCGTGCCATGCCCGTGGGTTGCCCGGGGGTCCGCCCCCTCGGGAAAGCCGCCGATACCCGCATAATACGTGCAACAACGCTTTTCAACTTGCAACGCAACAAAATTGCCCGTTGAAGAAAAATGTTGTCCGTTTTACCTCACCTTTAATTGTATCGTCTCATTCTTTAAAGAATATTCTATTCTTTCTACATACAAAACTAAATGATAATTATTCATTAGCTTGAATATAATAATGCAAAGTATAGTATTCTACAAAAAATTACGTCAAATTAAGTTCAGCTCTTCTGGATTACATAAAAGACAAAGAATAGGAAAGTGCAAGCGTGAGTTGAAGAGAATTGCAAATCGCGTGCTCGATATTGTTATGGAGGCAAGTCGAGAAAAACAAAGCTGGCTGTGCATAGTTGGTCACTGATAATGCCAACATGGCTGACAGCGACTCAAACTATGACGAATATCCCCCGAAATGTCAATATTAGCCAGCGGGAGTCGAGGCATTAATAAAGGAGCATATTGACTTCCATTTAGGTCAGATCGAATTTCACTCCTAGAAACGACGGAAGACAGCTCAGAATTAACCAGGTTAGTCAACTATATAGCGCCTCGATAGAACTTCGCGGGGGTATACACACA
The DNA here is from genome assembly GCA_964035015.1 of Corallium rubrum. Classification (NCBI taxonomy): domain Eukaryota; kingdom Metazoa; phylum Cnidaria; class Anthozoa; order Scleralcyonacea; family Coralliidae; genus Corallium; species Corallium rubrum. Next base: position 5,256,280 of record OZ036014.1, read on the forward strand.
ATCGAAAGAAACTAACCACAAATTTAATCTTGCTCTACGTTTGTGACAAAAATTCCTAAAACTTATGCCATAAGTATGTCCACGCTTGTACTGTCGAATATAGCAGGGAGAAAATATTGTGTATTAATTCACACTAAAGCTAGTCACCTGTCCCAACTAAGCTACACACGTAAAAACGCACAAGCTGTTACAGACCTGCAAGCAAGTTGTTACAAGGCTGTTCAACAGGGTGTCACCGTGATGTGTTCGCACTGGTTGTCCCAGTCTGTTAACATGTCTGTAACAGGTTGTTGACAACTTGTAACAAGGCTGCTGACTCCAACAGACTGATGACAAGTTGTTCCAACAACCTGTATGTTACCGTTCTGCATTCGACAAGTTGTTAACAGGCTGATGGTAACAATGTTGTAGCAGCGTTTTGAATGAACAGCACTGTTACAACCTGTTAACAGCCTTGCTACAAGCCTGTTGCGAAACTGAAATTCAGCTCTTTGGACTTCAAAATAGAGTAGATGATTTTTTGGGTCAAGATAATAGTTCAGTACATATAACCGTGTTAGTTTAAATACAGTGTATCGGTTTCGCTTCTTGCCTTATTAACACTTCAATAGGAACACACGCAGAGAGTAATGCAGATCGAAGTGCCATACAGCAAAAAGACGTAGAAGAACGCAGGAAACTCCGACATTCCGTCTGCAACTTTAGTTAGTTTCTTTAAGCAAGGAGGAAATACTGAGTGTACATTCAGGGTTAATAACAATGTATACCTGCTAGAGTATCAAAACAGCAATCTAAAAAACTTATGCAAATCAAGAGCTTGCTCGCTATTCTTTCGTACGTGGGAACGCAACAAAAGATGTCCAGATGGAAGCTAATAATTAATCCCTTTCATTTTCGTTTTAGTTTTAATTTTGAAGACTTTAATCTCTCAAACTTGTTGGGTGTCATCGAAATAAAGTATGAGGTTCCTGTTTCTCTGGACTGCATTCGTCGTTTTGACAGGTATTCCGTAATTCTGAGCGTTTTCATACATTTTAGTGATTTTATTTATATATATATATATATATATATATATATATATATAATTATATATATATATCGCTAAAGGATAGAGTGCCGAGTGTGGAGCTGAGGGAAAGAATGGGGATTGAGTTGGTGTCTGATGTGATAAAGCGGAACCGGTTGAGATGGTTGGGACATGTGCTGCGGAAAGACATGCAATGGTGACTGGGTGAAGAAGAGCATGCATGTCGCTCGAGGTGGAAGGTACAAGAGGACGAGGAAGGCCGAGGATGACATGGAGTCAGGTGGTGGAAGGGATATGAGAGAGTGTGGGTTGAAAAGGGAGGATGCTCCGGAGAGAGAGAAGTGGAGGAAACTGCTGTGGGGAGCCGCCGGCAACCCCCGCGTAAGCGGGCAAAACGGCCGTAAAACGATTATTGTTGTTGTTTTTTGTTTATATATATATACACACATATTGATTATATCTCCAGGTCTTCATATAGCGGACCATATTTCCCGAAACAAATGAGACTCTTGCAGAAAGTATCGTATGACAAAATAAATGTACTCCAAAGAGGAAGCTAGATAGTATACATAGCCATAATATTGTTTTTTAAACAGAAAGGTATTCAATGTAGCTTTGTGCAAGAAAAGTCTCCCAGGGTTCTCGCATGTTCTTTCACAATATCCACCAATGCTATACCATAGCCTATACCAAAACTAACGTTTTCCTATGTCAACACTATTAAACCAGGAACAACAATCGAAATAAGGTATAGTAGGTTAATACTGCCGAAACAGAGAACGTAAGTGGTCTAACGTTTCGAGCGAAGGCCCTTCGTCAGAGAGAAACATACCATTGCTAACACCGGTTACATTTCGTTTCTTAATTTATAGTAGAAAGTAGAAAAACAAATCTGCTATCGGCGTCGCCAAACGAGTCCTCATACAGCCGGCAGCAAGAATTCAGAATGCATTAATGCTTTCTCAACAAGTGTAGGTTTGTCGAATGATTGTTCAACATTTGTAATTCAAACGATCAACAAGCCTGTCACGGGCAGGGCCGGATTAGTACTGTAGCATGCAGATGCAGCAAATGCTACGGGCCCCGCGATTGGGGGGGGGGGGGCACTGGAAACCAAAACAACGAAAAAGAAAATCAGAAAATCGTCCAAACTACCAAACACTATCTATTCGAAGAGACATTTATACTCGCTTTAGAATTAGATGAAAAAGTTCGCTCAAATTGCTGCAAATGGTGTTTCCGAGGTTCTAGATTTCAAAAATTTCCAGGGGAGGACCCCCGGACCCCCTATAATGCGGTCACTAATTGCCACTACTGCCCCCCCCTCCCCCCTACTTTTTAACACCTTGCTACGGACTGATTGCTGTTGTGGTTGTGGAGTGTTCTCGAAGAAGCATAACGAGGATATCTAGTATCCCAAATTGTTTAGAATACTGAACGACTTTGCCCTTTTTTTGCGTTCAACCCCTGCCCCCGAAATTTTCTAGTTGCGTCCCTGTAGTCTACATTATAGATATGATTCATATGAAATGAAAAAATTTAAATGGCGACATGCCATTGACAATTGACATACGTAATATAGCCTAAGGCCCCGCATTTTTCATTTGCTACGAGCCCCGCGCAACCTTAAACCCGGCACTGGTCACGGGTATAATTGTCTCAACAACTTGCTGCAGTTTTGTTTGTTATATAAAGATGTTGGAAGGTTGAGTGTTAGACAACAAGCTATAGCAGCTTCATGAAAAGAATAGTTATATAGAGAACTGCTTCGCAAGACAATATACATTCCTGCGGTTCCAACATCTTGTTGATAACCTGTTATTAGATTCGTAAGTGTATGGACACCGATGGAATTTTCCAAATGCGATCAACAGAAAGCCATCTACAGACCTGCCAACTTTACCAAACACTAATAAATCTGGAGGTTTTAAAATATAATAATAAAAAAACCTCGAGATTGACAGCCAAACTTGCTGCATGTGATCTTCGTCCGCCACTTAATTGCGCCCATTTGATTTTGACTGACCAAACAGTCAGTGTCAAGCATTGCAGGCATTACTGATAATGATTAAGACTGTATTCAGGTGCTCTGTGCCTTGGCTGAAGTGCTATTGATGCTTTTCTTTAGTTTATGTTTTATTCAGTAATTTTTCAGAGTATTTCTATTGGCATTGTTGAGCATTTTCCCTTGCCGTGAGAAGTGGCAGTCACACCGGGTGACCAGGAGAAGTTGTCTGATACCGTGAGAGTTGGCAAGTCTGCATCAATAACATAAAACTCGTAAAATAGTCGTTTGAGTAAAAGTTATATAACACACTTAAAAATGGCGGTAATATGGACAGCGATCAAAGAGAGAAAGCTCTTTATAGAGAAGGCGCTCAATTGAACTCCTAATAAGAATACCCGGTTGTATTATCAGTTCAACCATTCAATATACATTTTAGCAATGCCCGAATGAGTTCTAAGGGTCAGATGGTCAAATAGCAAAGACGAAAAAACGCCCACCTAGGAAGAAGATAATTAATCTTTGGTTCATATTAAAGGTTGAATAAAGAAAAAAAATGCCTTTAATAATTGCTAGTCAGAACATTTTTTAGCTCAAAAAATCTTTTCATGCATGGGCCTTCCGATATATGTCTCCGGCCCTTGACAATTAAGTCTGGTTCTCACTTGTCGCAAGAATCGGGGATTTTTCCTGTCTCCGACCGTTTGGGATTGTTACGACAGGTGTGAACATGGTTGAAGTAACGTCCCAGACAGTCGCCGATCTGATCGGAAGCATCGCAAGAATCGGAATCATTTCTATTTGGAAAATGCATCCCAGACTGTCGCCGACGATCGGGGATTCTTACGACTAGTCACGACATGTGTGAACACTGAAACCACTCGTCTGGGGCAATTGGGGATGATTTTCAATAATACAAGATGGCGTCCAGCGAAAGTTACCTGAAATCTCTAGCAGGAAAGTCCAGAAACGGTGAAGACACCGTGTTAATGGAAATTGTAAAATAATTCCCGTGTCTGTATAATAGGAGCAGCGCACAATTCAAGGATAAAAACTTAAAATTGAATTCATGGAAGAAGAACGCTGCTTTGCATACGACCGAAGGCAGTCATGAAACAGAAGTTCTTTTTGCAAAGATATGGGAGTATATATTCGCACTGCCTTTTCTCGTTATTTAAAAAAATACAAGCTGTCTTCGGGTTCAGGGAGTGTAGTTGTCCGTGTAAAATCATCCGTCTGTTTGCCCTTAGGCATATTTGGTGTGGGAGGCCCCCTGTTGTCATGATTTGATTGACCGCATGGTTTGAAAGCTGTATTACTTGATATATGTGTTTTTAGATGAAGAGAAGATTTATTACCTATATAGTCTTTTTACTGTATATATATATATATATATATATATATATATATATATATATATATATATATATATATATATATCTTGTTATAAAAATTATTGCCCAGCAAATAATTCGTAACAAAGCCATAATAAAATCAAAAGTCGTAAGTAAGCATGATAAAAAATTTTTTAATGAAGAACTAACGTTTCGTCACTAACCAGCGACATCATCAGAGTGATAAATATTTACAAAAATGTCTCAGCTTTATACTTAACACTGATAAGTTAGTAATGGCTAGTTTTGACGTTACATCTTTATTTACTAATATCCCACTTGATGAAACCATAGAAATAATTATTAATCAATTGTTTTCTACTAGCCGTTTCTTTCAAGGATTTTCTCTGTCCGAATTTAAAGAACTTTTGAATTTAGCCGTTAAGGATTGTCATTTCATGTTCAATGGAAAGTTTTACGATCAGATAGATGGAGTTGCTATGGGCTCTCCACTTGGTCCGCTGCTTGCAAATATTTTTCTTTCGCACCATGAAAAGATATGGTTGGATAATTGCCCCGCAGAATTTAAACCGGTATTTTACAGGCGTTATGTTGACGATTCTTTTATTCTATTTCGATCCAGAGATCATATCAAACCCTTTCTTGACTATTTGAATTCACAACACTGTAACATCAAATTTACATGTGAAGTTGAAGCCAATAAAACCTTGTCATTCCTTGACATAAATATAAGTCGCTCCAACAACTCTTTTATTACTTCCGTTTACCGCAAGCCGACTTTTACCGGATTGTTTACTAATTTTGAAAGCTTTTTGCCTACGATTTACAAAAAGGGGCTCATTTACACTCTTTTATTTCGATACTTCAACTTATGTTCGTCATATACTATTTTCCATGAGGAACTTGCAAAATTTAAAACTTTCTTACTTAAAAATGGATACCCTGAACGGTTTTTAGATCAATGTATTCGCACTTTTTTGAATAAGATTTTTTCACCTCCGATCAAACCTCTCACGGCGCCTAAGTTACAGATTTCGTTTGTTTTTCCTTTCACTGGTGATCACGGCTTACAAATCCGCACACAACTTCGAAAATTAATTTCATCAGTCTATCCGCACATTAACCTTCGAATTATATTTCGACCTGTATGCCGTCTCTCAAACTTTTTTCGATTTAAGGACCGGATTCCTATGCAATTAAGATCTCATGTGGTTTACAAATTTACGTGCCAAGGATGTAACTCCTTGTATATTGGCGAAACATACCGAAATTTACACATTAGGGCTTCTGAGCATATGGGCATTTCACCTTACACCGGAAACAAAGTTTCTCAATCAACCTTATCTAGTATTTCCACACACGTGAGTCAAACTGGTCATCCTATCTCGTTTGATGACTTTTCTATTTTATCATCTGGTAATTCAGAATTTAATGTCCTTCTCCGAGAAAGTTTACTCATATCAAAAATAAATCCATCACTTAATGCTAATATTAGATCCTTTCCTTTAATGTTATTCTGACTTCTCACCTTCGCGGGTGACTCTTCACTTCTGACGTCTCCCTCATCTATTATTCTCCTATCCCATCTATTTTTGTAATTGCGTAGGTATAAAGCTGAGACATTTTTGTAAATATTTATCACTCTGATGATGTCGCTGGTTAGTGACGAAACGTTAGTTCTTCATTAAAAAAATTTTTATCATGCTTACTTACGACTTTTGATTTTATTATGGCTTTGTTACGAATTATTTGCTGGGCAATAATTTTTATAACAAGATTACGATTCCCGCCTGGTACCTCGATTGCTACAATATATATATATATATATCAAGAAACCAAATTAAACTATTTCGTTTTGCATTCATCAATTGAAAGGTAAAGAACTTCAAGTAATAAGAAGCCAACAGATTTGCACCCAAGGGCTTTGTTTTTGCTGAGCTAAAGAACTCAGCTGCCATCCTCGATGGAGTCATGGAGGCCAATTTTTTTAGCTCTCAATAAATTTAATCTTGCTGTTAAAGGTTAACCTGCATTTTTTATGTTTAGTCATTATAATACCGTATTCTAATTTTGGTGGGAGCGGGGCTGCCGGGGGCTGGGGGCCCCTTGGTGCCCCCAACTGTTGAGGGCCCTTAGTTCTCGCCCTAACCCTACCTAATGAGCGTTACGCCACTGGAAACTCGTTCAAGAAAAACTAAAGGTCCGGCAATCGGTTCCAGTACCAGCGCAGCCAGATTCCGATTAAACGTAACTGTCGTAACACGTGTTTGCGTGTTGTCTTAATATCTTTCCTTCTTCGATTCACTCAGCTCAGCTGTGTCAACCAGTGTATACTCAAATACTGTCATTGAATGTGTGATGGCTTCGATCAACAAAGCTTCTTTTACGTTATGAGAATGTTTTAATTCATGTATAGTATAGTAACCTTAGGTAGAACCAAAGGTAAAACCTTACACATTTACATTGAGTTGACCTAACTCGTGTCACGAAATTCTCTTATCGGTCGGTGGTCAAAACAACAGTACGATTTTACTGTTTACATGGGTTACATGGGAAGCGTAATGGTTTGCCTTAATTTCCCTTTCTTTTAAAAAAAAAGGCTTTACCGAGAGGTTTCCAAACTGATGAGATAGAGTAATTAATGTCGGATGTAAAAGGTAGACTGCAGCATTGGCAGTGTTTTCGATATAACAATAGCAAAGCAACAACCTTTGTGAACTGCCAAGATATTTTATAAAGAAATTCTGACGTTTTGAGCGGCTGATACTGCTGGTGGTCAGTAATAGTCTATCACTAAATCACTGTTAGAACAGAAATTCGCTATATACGTCCCACTCAGCGGTCTCGCTACTTTCAGGCTACGCTGATACTGGAATCGACTGCCGGACCTTTAATTTTTCTTGAACGAGGTCCGGTTGCCACTATGTAATGTTTTCACTTTTTCTCTCCACAGATGCTTTGCCCAATAAGCCGTATCTACTGTACTCAAACCTAACAGACATTGGTGCAGTTGATTTGACGACCCATGTACGAACTGACGTCATTGACGGCCTACACAGGGTCATACCGCTAGATGTAGACAGCGTCAACAATAAGCTCTACTATGGTGAATACATTCACGGGAATATTTCTAGATCGGATATGGATGGCTCGAATAGGGAGCTCATTGTGAGCGATGTTGGCTTGATAGAAGGAGTAGCAGTTGATTGGGTTGGACGTTCTATCTACTGGACATCGTACACATCAGAAAAAATTATGGTTGCAACACTCGATGGTAAACATCGAAAGATTTTGGTTAATACTGGTTTGGAGTACCCACGAGGACTGGCAGTAGACCCAAGTGCAGGGTAGGTTTAGATTGGAAATATATGATATGCTTTTTAAATATAAAATAATAATATATACCCGGTACAATACAATATAATACAACACAATACAATACAATACAATACAATACAATACAATACAATACAATACAATACAATACAATACAATACAACGCAACGCAACGCAACGCAACGCAACGCAACGCAACGCAACGCAACGCAACGCAACGCAACACAACACAACACAACACAACACAACACAACACAACACAACACAACACAACACAACGTAAGACAACGCAACGTAACGCAACGCAACGCAACGCAACGCAACGCAACACAACACAACACAACACAACACAACACAACACAACACAACACAACACAACGGAACGCAGCGCAGCGCAGCGCAGCGCAGCACAACACAACACAACACAACACAACACAACACAACACAACACAACACAACACAACACAACACAACACAACACAACACAACACAACACAACACAACACAATACAACACAACGCAATCATATTATTATGATGACGATGTAATGGAACACAATAGGAACATTAGAATTGAACTTACAGTTAAGACTTCTTTAATAGAAATCCCCATTACTTTGGACAGAACTAAGACCTTATGAAAAATATAATAAAATAATTAATATAATAATGATAATATAATAATATTCTGTATTTTTGACGTGACAAGTGTGATGTGATGTGCTGTGTGACGTTATGTGACATGACGTAATGTGATGTGACGTTTGTGACGTGACAAGTGTGACGTGATATGCTATGTGAGACGTGATGTGACAGGTGTGACGTAATATGACGTGTGACGTGATGTGACATGTGTGACGTGATGTGACGTGACATGTGACGTGATTGACAGGTGTGACGTAATGTGACATGTGTGACGTGATTGACAGGTGTGACGTAATGTGACGTGATTTGACGTGGCAAGTATGACGTGATGTGACATGTGTGACGTGGATGTGACAGGTGTGACGTAATGTGACATGTGTGACGTGACAGGTGTAACGAAATGTGACATGTGTGACGTAGTGACATGCGTGACGTCACAGGTGTGACGTATGTGACAGGTGTGACGTGACAAGTGTGACGTAATGTGACAGATGTGAGATGACGTAATGTGACAAGTGTGACGCAATGCATGTGACAAGTCTAACAGATGTGACGTAATGTTATGTGACGTAACGTAATGCGGGTGACGTGTGACATGACATAATGCAATGTGAAGTAGTTTGTATTATTTACAAAAATAACTCGCTCTTTTCCCCTCTTCCGTTATTTTTATAAAAGTTATCTTTTCTGGACGGATTGGGGTCTTGAAGCAGCAGTAGAACGCAGTACACTATCTGGAGGTGACCGAGTAGTTCTGGTGAATACAAAAATCACTTCGCCAAATGGAATAACACTGGATTATACAAACAAACGAGTGTATTGGATCGATGCCTTCCACGATACCATTACTTCCATCGACTACAATGGTGGACAGAGGACAACTATATTTGAAGATGCTTCAAAATCCCATGGGTTTGATGTGGATTTTATTGGAAATACAATCTACTGGTCCAACTGGAAAGCTAACACTATCTTCGCCCTGGATATAACGATCCCAAAAATCATCGCAAATATTGCGATTCCGACATCCAGATCCAGCCACGGAGTTATGGGGGTTGTCATCGTCGACCCATCGCGACAGCCACCAGGTTATTTTTAACTCAATGCATTTATTAAAGTGCCTTCATGCAACGAAAATTAAGTTAGTCTTATTTGAAAGAACACTTAAAATTATAGAGTAACATCTTTTGCAACTTTTCGTTTCCTTGCTTTGTTCTTGAGATATTTTAGTTTGTTTGATATGCAAATTAAGCATTTTGACGTCGTAGGTGCATAATGAGCTATCCGAGAAGGTTAGAATCTTTTCTATTATCAAACCAAATTAATTTGAATAAAGCATGTGGATGTGTTTCGCCCACAACGCTAAACATGTAGATCTTCAAGTGATTATTATATTTAGGTTAGAGCATCTCACTGGCGATCAGAAGGTTGTGGGTTGCACACATATTCAACCTATACGTTCAAATCATCTGAGTTGCAGTAACTCAATGGTTAGAGCATCTCACTGGCGATCAGAAGGTTGTGGGTTGTACACATATTCAACCTACGTTCAAATCATCTGAGTCTCAGTAGCTCAATGGTTAGGGCATCTCACCGGTGATCAGAAAGTTGTGGGTTGTACACATATTCAATCTACGTTCAAATCATCTGAGTCCTAGTAACTCAATCTCAATAACGTAATTCTGAATTCCGATAAAGGACTTTGACTCAAAATGTCAGTATTTCGTTCTCTAAAACCTTAACAGTTCACTACCTTTAAGATTTGCTGTTTTCACTTAGTATTGAATAATAATTGTTCTAATTTGTTCCATCACAAGGAAAAAGTAATAAAAGTATACTGCTGTTAAGGTAGCAATAAAGGAAGGGACTGGGTGGCTAATCGTCCTTACTTGCAGCCAGCGGCTGAATTGCGAAGGACGCAGATCAACGTGGCCGTGTCGAGGCATATCAAAGGCGCTTCAAGCTGCCGCCAACGACACAGTTCAGACCACGGATCACAGCTAAGATGTTAGGTGTTGATTTTATGGAGGGAGGAAAACCGGAGAACCCGGCGAAAAACCCTCGAAGCACAGGAGAGATCAACTACAACTCTACTCACATGAGCCTAAGCCCAACAACGGGGTCCTTCCCAAGTGGTCACCCATCCAAGTACTAACCCCGTCTAACCGGGCTTAACTATTTGGTGAGAGGCAGCGCGCTAATAGGGTTATCCGGTATCGTTTCGTAAAACAGCTGGCATTGCGCCGCTATTAACGTGATCCCAACGTATCGTATATAGAGATTACTTCATGGTAAATGCTTGCGAACGATTTTTATTCACGAGTTGTGAAGTATCATAAAACGAACGAGCGAGGTACGAGCGAGTGTTTTTTATTATAATTCACAACGAGTGTATAAAAATCGTACAAAGCATTTACCATGATCTTATTTGTTTATTTCATAGGTATTGAGATTTCTTAACAAAGACAAGCGAAACTTAAGAGGACTGTTTTCTAGCTCAGAGCCAGAGGATGCCACTTGGTTGACTTTGTTTTTGCTATAGATATATAAACAAGTTTACTGTGATCTCTAAAACCAAATCATGAATAGTTCTTGCCGTTATTTTATCTTTGAAATATCTTTCGGTAAAAACTGGTCAAATTCTACCTCGTAGAGAAATCGGTTCGCATATTGGCTCAGTTTTGGCACGAACTTTGACCAGAAACTCCGACAAAATAATGCTCGAGCTCTGTTGCTATCATCTCCATGTTTCTGTTTTCAGCTTTTCTTCATTATGCTATTCTGTATACGTTTGTGTCCAACGTCCAACGAAACAAAGCTTCAATTTCAAAGTTCAGACACGACGGCCATTTGTGTAAAACGTCTTCGAAATCTATCTTCGCCTCTCCGGCTTTCGTCGTCCGCTGCTCCTTTTGCGTTACGTAATAACTCGTACGACAATTTTTCACTAGTGAAATTTTGTCGTTCGTCGTCCTGATTGGACGAACGATGTTTTCACCGTGAAAAAACATCGTTCGCCATTCTGATTGGCTGTTGAAAGTTAGCGAACGATTTTTACTTCACTGCTTTACTATGAAGAAATCTCAATACCTATGAAATAAACCAATTTAAAGCCAATTAACCATGGAAGACGATTATAAAATCTAAAATTATGGAAAATATAATGGTTATCCGTTGTACTTACCAAAAGGTTGTTGGCTTCACTTTGGAATTTAATTTATAGTTTTGAAATTTATATCATTGCAATCACTGATTACGTTGTAGTCACAATATTGTTAATTCAATATTTCACAACTTGTTAATTCAAAACGCGATAAAATCAAAATTATGCAACTAATAAAAAATCGCCGAGAAAATTTTGTAGAAGAGTATGTATACTTAGTAACAACCAAAGGTTTCAGAGAAAAATATTGAAACGCCGCGAAGTTCTGACTGTTGAAAAACACACAGTTTGGCGAAAAATTGAGCGGAGAAAAAGCGTCTGGAAGGTAATTCCGTGTTGAGTAATTAGTCCCGCCTCTTGAAGTAAAAAACTCGCTTTTCGCCTGCATGGAAGAGAAACATTTCTGGATTCAAAATTTTTGTCAATGACAGATGTTGTACTAGTTTAAAATTATTTTTTTTAAAAAGGAGATTTTGGACATTTTTTCCCCTATTGCTATATACCTTAACGTGCATATATAGTTTCCAGATAGAAAACCGGAACGTCAGATCATGAATGAATAATTTTGATTTAATGCCGATGCTAAACAAGGAGTATATCTTGTCGTTTTAGGGACCAACCCATGCGGTTCAAATAATGGAGGTTGTCAACATCTTTGTTTACTGGAGCCAAATGCAGGCTTTAAGTGTGAATGTGAGATTGGGACGAAACTGGACCAAGATGAAAAATCGTGCATAGATGCCTTTAAGGATGGTAAGTTATCCACATTTAAACAGCAAACATCATGAATTGGAGTTGATTGACATGTTGTATGAGAGTTGTGCGACTCTCGTTGCTTCAGATCAAACCAAAATGAAAGTCGACGAGAGTTGATTGACAAAAGCAGGGATTATTTTAAGTTTTTAACGTGCAGTGACAACCAATTTGTGCAGTGATAAATGAGATTTGTGCAGTGATAAGTGTAATTTTGTGCAGTGATAAATTATTCTTTAAAACTTAAGAATGGGTGTTATTCGTGATATAGCAGGCCCTAGTGTTCTTGCTATTTAGTCAGACTACCCAACGGTGCCAACCCGCCAACCCAAAGATAACATGCTCAGGTCGGTGCGTCTGTGCCGTGTGCTACTGTTTGACCATTGCTATTTTGAAAATGCGAATGTATGCTGTGCGAAAGGGATTAAATCATTAAAAATTGGGAAAAGGAGGGCCGCTTATGTATACTATGACAGTATGACTAGTTAATTACTGACACTGACGAGCTACCGAGCTACTCATGCAGTGCTCCATCGCTGTTTAACGTGCTATTGAAGTTAGATTTTATGCCTTTTTCAGCTCTATGCATGTGCAGTGATAAAAATTCCTTAAAATAATCCCTGGACAAAAGTTTGCTATGCGAGTTGTAACGACTCTTATTGCTCCAAGTCATACCAAAATGAAAGTCGATGAGTGTTGATTATTTTTTCAAAAAAACTCATACTTGCATTGGTTTCTGAACATTTTAGAATTTTTGATGTTTGCGGATGCTGATGCCGCTAAGATTTACCAACTTCAAACTGATGAAATCAACGTTGAGCCGGTTCCTATCAAGTTTATTGCAAACCTTACCCGACCAGTTGCTCTGGAGTTTGATCCAGTCGAGGACAGAGTATACTGGACGGACGTCATTCGTAGAATAATCTGTAGGGCGTTTCGAAATGGATCAGCGTTGCTGATGGTCTGACAGTTGATCTGGCCGGTCGTAACCTGTACTGGACAAGTACTACACACAATACTATTGAAGTGTCCAGGTTCGATGGCTCATTGAGACGAGAGCTGATTAACTCATTCCTGTCCGGGGGCTTCCCCAGAGGTGAATAAAATCGTCTGGCGTTAGCCAGAATAAAAGTACTACACACAATACTATTGAAGTGTCCAGGTTCGATGGCTCATTGAGACGAGAGCTGATTAATAGCAATCTAGATGAACCGAGAGATATTATTGTTGATCCTATCGGAGGGTAGGTTATTACACAAGAAGCTCAAGCTCCGAGCCATCTGTGTGCTCTGCTTAAGAGAGGTGTCTGCTTAACTAATGTGTCTGTTTAAGAGAGGTGTCTGCTTAAGAGAGGTGTCTGTTTAAGAAAGGTGTCTGCTTAAGAGAGGTGTCTGTTTAAGAGAGGTGTCTGCTTAAGAGAGGTGTCTGTTTAAGAGAGGTGTCTGCCTAAGAGAGGTGTCTGTTTAACTCTTTCTTGTCCGAATTGGTCTTTAGTATTTTATTCTGGCTAACGCCAGACGATTTTATCCACCTCTGGGGAAGCCCCCGGACAGGAATGAGTTTTAAACTATCTATCTCTTTAACTCTTTCTTGTCCGAATTGGTCTTTAGTATTTTATTCTGGCTAACGCCAGACGATTTTATTCACCTCTGGGGAAGCCCCCGGACAGGAATGAGTTAAGAGAGGTATCTGTTTAAGAGAGGTGTCTGTTTAAGAAAGGTGTCTGTTTAAGAGAAGTGTCTCTTTAAGAGAGGTATCACTTTAAGAGAGATGTCTGTTTAAGAGAGGTGTCTGCTTAAAAGAGGTGTCTCAGTTTAAGAGACGTGTCTGTTTAAGAGAGGTGTCTGCTTAAGAGAGGTGTCTGCTTAAGAGAGGTGTCTGCTTAACCGCTTAAGAGAGCTGTCTGCTTCAAAGAGGTGTTCACTTGAGAGA
>OZ036014.1:5272994-5275494 GCA_964035015.1 Corallium rubrum
AGGATCTTTCTAGAGAATGCCAGAAATGGCATCATAGAGTATTTAAATTTTCAAAATTTTCGGGCAAAAATCTCCGCTTGAATTGGGCTGCTACGCCTATGATTGCTAACATATTTAGGCAGAGTGCAAAGACAAGCAATAAATTCAAATTACAGTTTAACAGAAAAATAAACATGTATAGAATTATACAGAATTAATGAAATGAAAGGTTCAGTTAATGGCTTGATATATAATAAAAAAATCACCTTACCTCTTATTAAAATAGCTTTCTTCGTTTCAATTCTGAATTTCTCTGAACTTCGCGTTGAGAAAAAAGACTGGGGAGGAGTCATGTGGGTGTTTTGAGCCCTTTGATTGGTTAAATTGCGTTTTAATTGGCTTACTCAATTTTTCAAAATGGCCGCCGTATTGCAAAATGGTTGAAAATTTTGATTCAACGAATAGCGTGAGTAAGCTTATTTTACTGCGGTTTTCTGCCGGAATTCTTCCCTAATTTTTTTTATTCTTACAACTGGATAACTATGTTGACATTTGAAATGAGTTTATCACCCTGTAAACGCCCCTTTACCGCAAATTTTCGAGTTTTTGTCTTTTTGAGCCTTTGGCTCCCCCAATATTTAACGTCTTTCTATGCCACTCGTTGAAGACAGTCAATAAGATCGTCCCAATTGCCTAAAACTCTCTAATCAAAATAGAGATGGTATAACTCTACCATCTAGCTCCTACCCTATCCCGGACTAAATATATTATATTTTATTTCGCAGTTGTAAAAAGTGGCAGATGTCCGTACAAACATAAAGGATCACTTAATACTTGTATAAATGATGAAGCATGTCCAGGCACAGAAAAATGCTGTGACTCAAAATGTACAGAAATAGCAAATATAGGTAAGAACGTAAGTTAGTAGTTATACTGGTTGCATATTTTGGGTAGAAAAAATACATGGAAGGATGGAAGGAAGGAAGGAAGGAAGGAAGGAAGGAAGGAAGGAAGGAAGGAAGGAAGGAAGGAAGGAAGGAAGGAAGGAAGGGAGGGAGGGTGGAAGGAAGGAAGGAAGGAAGGAAGGAAGGAAGGAAGGAAGGAAGGAAGAAGGGAGTGAGTTAGGGAGGTAGGGAGGAAGGAAGGAAGGAGTGAGGGAGGGAGAGAGAAGAGAGAGGGAGGGAGGGAGGGAGGGAGGGAGGGAGGGAGGGAGGGAGGGAGGGAGGGAGGGAGGGAGGGAGGGAGGAGTTAGGAGGAAGGAGAGGAAGGAAGGAAGGAAGGAAGGAAGGAAGGAAGGAAGGAAGGAAGGAAGGAAGGAAGGAAGGAAGGAAGGAAGGAAGGAAGGAAGGAAGGAAGGAAGGAAGGAAGGAAGGAAGGAAGGAAGGAAGGAAGGAAGGAAGGAAGGAAGGAAGGAAGGAAGGAAGGAAGGAAGGAAGGAAGGAAGGAAGGAGGAAAGAACGAACGAAGGAACGAAGGAACGAAGGAACGAAGGAACGAAGGAAGGAAGGAACGAAGGAAGGAAGGAAGGAAGGAAGGAAGGAAGGAAGGAAGGAAGGAAGGAAGGAAGGAAGGAAGGAAGGAAGGAAGGAAGGAAGGAAGGAAGGAAGGAAGGAAGGAAGGAAGGAAGGAAGGAAGCAAGGAAGGAAGGAAGCAAGGAAGCAAGGAAGCAAGGAAGCAAGGAAGCAAGGAAGCAAGGAAGCAAGGAAGCAAGGAAGCAAGGAAGCAAGGAAGCAAGGAAGGAAGGAAGGAAGGAAGGAAGGAAGGAAGGAAGGAAGGAAGGAAGGAAGGAAGGAAGGAAGGAAGGAAGGAAGGAAGGAAGGAAGGAAGGAAGGAAGGAAGGAAGGAAGGAAGGAAGGAAAGAACGGAACGAAGGAACGAAGGAACGAAGGAACGAAGGAACGAAGGAAGGAAGGAACGAAGGAAGGAAGGAAGGAAGGAAGGAAGGAAGGAAGGAAGGAAGGAAGGAAGGAAGGAAGGAAGGAAGGAAGGAAGGAAGGAAGGAAGGAAGGAAGGAAGGAAGGAAGGAAGGAAGGAAGGAAGGAAGGAAGGAAGGAAGGAAGGAACGAGGGAGGGAGGGAGGGAGGGAGGGAGGGAGGGAGGGAGGGAGGGAAGGAAGGAAGGAAGGAAGGAAGGAAGGAAGGAAGGAAGGAAGGAAGGAAAGAAGGAACGAACGAACGAACGAAGGAACGAAGGAAGGAAGGAAGGAAGAGAGAGAGAGAGAGAGAGAGAGAGAGAGAGAGAGAGAGAGAGAGAGAGAGAGAGAGAGAGAGAGAGAGAGAGAGAGAGAGAGACAGAGAGACAGACAGACAGACAGACAGACAGAGAGACAGAGAGACAGAGAGACAGAGAGACAGAGAGACAGAGAGACAGAGAGACAGAGAGACAGAGAGACAGAGAGACAGAGAGACAGGGAGACAGGGAGACAGAGAGACAGAGAGAGAGAGAGAGAGAGAGAGAGAGAAAATTTATTTAAGCTCGGAATTTCTTCAGTGCGACGCACTGCTTTACAAGAAAGCCGAAG
>OZ036014.1:5280494-5300494 GCA_964035015.1 Corallium rubrum
TATAGCAACAGAATATATATATATATATACAACTGGGAACTATAGCGTCTCGTTACAACTTCGCGAGGGTATATGCAAAATCGAAAAAAATAAACACAAATTTAGTCTTGCTCTAGCTTTGTGACAAAAATTCCTAAAATTTATGCAATAAGGATGTCCGTGCTTCTAGGGAGAAAATATTGCTTATTAATTCACACTAAAGCTAGTCACCTGTCCGGACTAAAGCTAGTCCAATGGTTTGGCTGTATCCGGCTGTTTTAAATGGTATGCACTTGGGCGTCAAGCTACACTGTAATAAAAGTAGCATGCTGTGTATAGGCAATGTTGAAACAACAATCGAAATATACAGTGTGTATCAAAAAACCCTGAAACCTTAGAAAACAACCTATTGTAGTAGTTTGAAAGCCCTAAGCACTTCGCTGAACCCACAGATGCCGGCGTAAAACACACGGTCTTATACACCTGCATGGGAAGTTAAGATAACTTGAAGTGTATACATGGTGAAAGTATTTAAAAGCTTTTTCTCTTCCTGTTTAACTTACGTACTAATTAATTTATAACGCAGCGCTTTTAGGGCTTTCAAACTACTACACTGATAGGTTGTTTTCTAAGGGTTCACTTCTTCTTTGATACACATTGTAGTAAGGTTAGATATACTGCCGAAACAGAGAACGTAGAAGTCTAACGTTTCGAGCGAAAGCCCTTCGTCAGAGACTAAACGAAGGGCCTTTGCTCGAAACATTAGACTCCTATGTTCTCTGCATGTTTCAGCAGTATATCTAACCTTACTATATTTACACTGTATACTATTGTTTTAACAGTGTATGCGAAAGTGAAATTAAGCTCTTTGGACTTTAGAATAGAGAGGACGATTTTTTGGTATGAATAGGTATACTATTAGTTTAAGTATCAGATCGTGCCACACAGCAAAAAGGCGTAGAAAGACAGATATATGGACACTCCAATATTCCTTCTGCTACTTTAGTTAGTTTCTTCAAGCAAGGAGGAAATACTGAGTGTACATGCAAGGGTTAAGAAGCTAATAATTAATCCCTTTCATTTTGGTGTTTTAGTTTTAATTTTGAAGACTTTAACCTCTCAAACTTCTTAGGTGCCATCGAAATAAAGTATGAGGTTCCTGTTTCTCTGGACTGCATTCGTCGTTTTGACAGGTAATTCTGAGCGTTTTCATACATTTTATATATATATATATATATATATATATATATATATATATATATATATATATATATATATATATATATATATATATATACAGTATATATATATTTATTTATTTATTTAAGAAATAGAAAACATTTTCCATGTTTCCATAGAGTTATAGAATCACGAGTGGAAGTTTGGGAAAACTTGATCGAGAGTTATAGAAACACGGCTAATCGCCGCGCTTGTTTTACCGGTTCATATTTCTCTTGCAAAAAGTATCGTATGTCAAAATAAATGTACTCCAAAGAGGAAGCTATATAGTATATGGAGTCTTAGACCCCGTTTACACTACAGCAAAAGTTTTCGGATTCGTGACGAATCCAGAGCGTTTTAGTACCGGATTCGTTTTGCCGTTCACACAAAAGAAAGAATCCGGAATAAAAACTTTCCGGTTTATCACGTATCCGGAGATGTCGAATCCGGAAAAAAATGTAGAAACTTCGTATCCGAATACTTTTGAATCCGAGACCATACGTAGTGTGAACGGTTATTCCGATGAATTCGGATGCTCTTCCGCTCGTAGTCTTGTGAGGTTGCGGTGGAACCAACATGGTCAACATATTAACTGAATTAAAGGAATTCCAAGTTTAGTGTAAAAGGCCGAATCTGCGAATACTGTTGTTGCGTAAACGCCTAACGAATCCGAATACTCGGTACGAAGTGAATCCGGAAACATTTACGAATCCGGAAACTTTTGCTCTAGTGTAAACGTAGTCTTAATAGTGTTTTCTTTGAACAAACACACTAACAGATCTCTTATAGTTTTACATATTAAATAACAGAAAGGTATTCAATGTAGCTTTGTATATATATATATATATATATATATTTATAGAACTGCTTCAAAGGATTATACAAGCCTGTGGTTCCAACATCCTGTTGATAACCTCTTAGATTCTTAAGTGTATGCATGGACACGATAGAATTTTCCAAATGTGATCATAACATACAACTCGTAAAATTAGTCGTTTGAGTAATATAACACTCTTAAAAATGGCGGTACATGGACAGCAATCAAAGAGAGAGTTATATATAGAGAGAAAGCCAACTGGATTTAAACGACTAAAAGCGAACGTCCGCCAAAGGCGACAACGTCTTCAAAACCCAAAACACCTATTAAAATGGTTAATTCTTTGAGCATCGCCCCCGACTATAAGTTGTGTCACGAAATAACTTCCTCAACCGCAAGAAGTGATTTGAATTATTTTGCATCGGAACTAAGTTTCTGTCTTCAAATTTAGTTTCAAAACCAAAGTAACGACCCCAAAACCAATCAAACGAGGTTGACTGTACTAACTCGTCTCATGTGTAATCGGTCTCTTATTAGCAAAGAGAAAATACTCGTACCGTGACAACATGTTCAAACACGAAACATTGTTGACATACCAAAAGCAAAAAGCACGCAACAGCTTGCGATCACGAAAAACTGACATCGCGTTCAATTTTTATTTGTCTCAAGCAATTGATTTGTTTTCAAGGAATTCTATAAAATCGATGACTAAATGTTAGTCCTTTAAAACCGCCAGTTTCAATGTTCAAAACGCCGTAATGTTATTATTATAACGTTGCATGATGGCTATGCCTGTTAGTATAAGATCTAGAAAATTGGCCAAGACCCAAGAACTAAGCCTTCTTCATTGATTGGCGGCTGGTTTAGAACTAGATTCAAGTTCAACTTGTTGTAGAAGTCCAACTGTTCAACTTTATACAACAATTCGCGAGACCATCAATTAAAATATGCATGAACATGGAAACCGTCTATTGAAAATTCGCTCTGTGTATAACCCAAACAGTTTTCTTGTTATTAGTATTATTATTTTTATTATGGATATGCCTCTCGTGCTAACGGCTTAAAAATATCCTTATTAATCCTTTAGCATGGCATGATTGCCACGCAGCCAATCAGAGCGTGCGTAGAGGATAACCGTATATACGTAACTCAAATTGAGCTTGAAGACGATTTTACTCGGCGAGCCCAGTAAAGGGTTAAAAACTTAAAAAGTATACTCCTTCACCTACCTTCAGACCTGCCAACTCTCACGGTTTGACCGTGAGACTCCTGGTATCAGACAACTTCTCCCGGTCACCCAGTATGACTATAGACTGAATACTCTGAAAAAAATAAAATAAAACATAAACTAAAGAAAAGCATCAATAGCACTTCGGCCGAGGCACAGAGCACCTGAATATAGTCTTAATCATTATCAGTAATGCCTGCATTTAGCAATGCTTTACACTGTTTGGTCAGTCAAAATCAAAATGGCGCAATTAAGTGGCGATGAAGATCACATGCAGGTTTGGCTGTCAATGTCCAGGTTTTTTTATCATTATATTTTAAAATCTCCAGATTTAGTGTTTGGAAAAGTTGTCAGGTCTGTATCTTAACAGTGAAATAAAAGGAGTCACGCTATGTAGGCAGTGTTAAAATACAAATCGAAAGATATATAGTAAGGTTTGACTACCGCCGAAATTATTGAGCGTAGATTTCTAATGTTTCGAGCGAAGGTCGTTCGTCAGAGAGAAACGTCACCTATCTTATGTAACTCTAATTCCTATCCATAAAGATGTTGTATGGTATAAATCTACAGTGTTGTGTAGATAGAAACAAAGTGTGGTGTAAATCCAATAATACGTTAACATTACTTTTATACAAAACTATAAATAATGACGTACTAGTACTCATATAAATACTAGAGGGGCATCCTATCTTAATTTATTTATTTATTTATTTATTTAAATTTTTATATTAACTTTGCCTCAATACAAGACACACAATTAAGATATGAAACTACAAAGTTATACTATATGAGGCTGGGTAACCGCAACAGCTAAAGCCAATTACTGTGGACCCTTAATTGCGGTCAACCGCGGGTAACCAATGAACGCCGCCATCTTGGATTTTTTTGGAGGCAAACATTAGGCGCGTTGGTTGGCAAAGGACTGGGTATGGTACATTTGCCAACCAATTGACTGAAATATCATAGGTAATGGCGGCTGCCATGTGGTTACCAAATTTTTCCGCCAATGCCCCCTCTAGTATTTATATGATCTCTATGTTTGAGAGACCAAAACACGTACGTGCATAAACGATTCGGAAAAAGAGTAAAACTAAATGTTATGCATACTTAAACAGTCTGACAATCAAAAACCAAATAAATAGCAACAGTTGTTGCTATGGCAAAAATGACGTTTCAAAATGGCTGCCAATTACCCTTCAAACTAATTTAATTCGAAAACAACTTTGGTGACCCCCCATTTTTTTTTTATTAAAACTTTTCTTGAAGTATGAGTAATCAATAGGCCGATTTTAAAATAATTCTGTAGACCCAAATTTTTTAAAAATTAACAAACATGATTTTTCCGGAAAAAAATTATTCGTTTTACAGATAATCAGCATTACATATAGACATTAAATATGATTACGGTTTTTCGAACGAAAAAGCACAGTTACACCAACACAATGCGATTTTGCATACAACTTTTCTTGCAACGCCAACGGCATTGATGTATCCCTGCAAGACAAGTTTCACGAGTTATTACAGGTTTAACCTGGACCGCGGCCATCCATTGTTCTACAATGCTACAATATTCAGCCATTGTTCTATAGGAAAAGGCCAGTTCAAGGTTGAATTATTACAACATGCAACATGCAGTGCAATGGTCGAAATCTTTGCGAGACACGTTCGAGCAAACGTTGCACAAAGTATAGAATCAAGTTCATATACTTGATGGGGTCAGCTCATTGTCAGGATTAACTATTACCTTCTTGATCACTTGATTTGATTAAAATTCATAATTGACAAGATTTGATAACATTTGAGAGCAGAAATTTAAGTTGAGAACTGAAGCGAGTTCAAGTGTTTGATCAGTGATCACGGTGTCAAAAACACGAAAAATGAATAATATCAACAAGATATCAACCAGCCGAATAATTAGACCCCAGTTTTCGGATTCGTGACGAAGCCGAAACGTTTTGATACCGGTTTCGTTTTGCTGTTTACACATGAATCCGGAATAAAAACTTTCCCGTTTGATCACGTGTCCGAAGATTATCCGAAACAATACGTAGTGTACTCGGTACGAAGTGAATCCGGAAACTTTTACGAATCCGCAAACTTTTGCGCTAGTGTAAACGTATAGTCTTAAAGCTGGATTTTCTATTGTACAAATTGAATAGTTTTCTACTTCGTTGCACAAGGAAACTCACAAGACAAAAGAAAAAAGTCGAGCACGCGATCTTTTACGCCTAGTGGAAATCCAGCTTAAGTTCTCGCAACGAATGGTTTCTCAAACGAATGACAATGAGTCAATCAGTCAGCGTTGTGAGAGGTTACTATACTACCGTTAGTCAACCACAGTCAGAGGTGGCCGGAAGGCTCCTCTTTCATTGGCTATTAACCTAAGGCAGGGGTAGACGGGGTTAGTACTTAGATGGGTAACCGTCTGGGAACAACCCCGTTCTCGAGCTTGGACCATGTGAGTAGGGTTTAAATATGGTGAGGTACAGTCAACTCTCGCCTTGCGGACACCCCGCTATTACGGACACCCCGCTATTAAGGACAGTTGGTAAATCCCCGGCCGAAACTACTATGAAATGTATTGAAATAACTCTCGCTATATTACGGACTCTCGCTATTACGGAATTGCGGACACTTCATGATCATGTGGTCCCCAACAAACATTTTTATTGTTCTACTCTCGTTACAATGGACACCTTGGACGTATTTTTCTCTCGACACATGAAAGTGAATGACTTTTTAATTTATCGAGTAACATATTTACATCTTGCTATTTGTCAGCGGAAGTACTTTGAAGATTCCGTTCGTGATCATTTCTGTTGACTTGTATTTTGACTTGTACTGTGTACTTATGTATCACAGTAAACGTCAACTAGAAATTGAAATAAACTGGGCATTTTAAAACAAAAAGCAGTAATACATTGTAGTGACATTTTACAACCTGAAATCGGGATATCTTCATCGCATCCCGCTATTGCGGACTCTCGTTATTACGGACACCAAATGACGGTCCCCAGGGTGTCCGCTATAACGAGAGTTGACTGTATATGATTTGCTGCTGAAACAGAGAACGTAAGAGTCTAAGGTTTCCAACGAATGCCCTTCGTTACGTTTCTCTCTGACGAAGGGCCTTCGCCCGAAACGTTAGACTACGTTCTCTGTTTCGGCAGTATATCAAACCTTACTATATTTCGATTGTTGTTTCAACACTGCCTAACGCAACACTCTACTTTTATTTCTTGAGTAGAGTTTAGTTGGTCCCTCCTGTGCTCTGAGCGTTTTTCGCCGGGTCCTCCGGTTTTCCTCCCTCCGCAAAATCAACACCATCTGGGATATGAGTGGTGCCCCAACTGGGCTTAACTTTAATATGAGTCTGCAACGCAGGCTAACGCCACCCGTGCTCCTCCAAAGCGAGTTAATAAATATAACCTGCAATCGTACTTTGGTTTTTGTTTAATTTATATAACTAAAACACTAGAGTTTGAGGCAGTATTTTCCTGGTGTATCAAAGCCATTCACGCTCTATTGACATCTATCCTCGCATTAGATCAAAGAAAACTCTTGCTGACCGTTCATTCATGTTTGCTGCTCCACAGTTATGGAACAATCTTCCCGCTGATATCCGGAACATAGATGATCTTTCTAATTTTAAATCAAAACTTAAGACTTACCTTTATACTATGTCTTTTTAGTTGACTCTAACCTAAGTCCAATTATTCATTTTATATACATTTTATATTCTCTATATCATACATTTATATTTATTTATATTTTTATAACTTTACTATGTATTATTTCTTTTTCTCTCTTTTTTTAAATTTTATTCATTGTTATGCGCAGTGAAATTGCGCAATATAAATACAAATTATTATTATTATTATTATTATTATTATTCATTATTATTATTATTATTATTATTATTCATGAACTCTGTTCTTTTTGCGCACTAAATTAGGAACGTTTGCACGCCATGATGGAAGCTGCGATTTTGAAAACCCCAGTGGACTTTGTGGTTATTTTCAAGACACAACGGACCAATTCGATTGGACAAGAATTAGAGGAGATACAAGCTCGTCTGGGACTGGGCCCAGAAAAGATCACACTACGGAGACAGGAAAACCCGTTCAAGGTTTGTATATGTCTATATTTAATTTTTTTATACAATACCCTGGTTGCTATGCTTGTTTTCACTGGTTGATGCCCATGATCAGAGGACAGACCCATGGACACGTCAGATCACGACGTCAGCTGATCGAATTCGACAAAATCCTTTTAGAACTCCAAAGCTTTTGGATGTCGAAAACCATACTTTAAGTATTAAATACTACCGTAAATAGATTGCCGTCGAGTAATAACTGAGTGATAACGTCGGACCTTGTGCTCAGAATAAACTGTATTGCACACGCGTTGGGAGTAGCTAATGGTCTTGGGTCGTGGGTAAAAGGTCGTGGGTCGTGATTTTTCCCAAAAATTGTGGAACAAATTATAGAATAAAATAAATGTGTTATTGAAGTTGAATAAATTGAATTGAATTGAATTGAATAGCTTCGGGAGGGGCGTTCGTGCCCGACAAAAGTGGATTTGGCACAACTGGCGAAGGGCAAACCTCTCTGGCTATTGCATTGTCAAGAGTAATCGATAATATTAAGTCAGTATTGTTATAGGCTTCCAGTGTGGGTATTGCAATCAGAAGTATTATCAACATCTGAATAGTAAAAGGAATATATACGATTATACTAATTTAAAGGTGAATCACAATCGCTACTGCGCATGACATTTGCGGAGATATTCATGTTTCTTTATTTTGAAGGGTGAGTTAAATTTGAAACCCGCGTTTCCATGCTAGTGATAGAACCAACCACGTTCAGTCATATGCTTTGCAATAACTGAATTTTCACGCACATTTGTTTGCATGGGCAGAATTAAGAGCATAGTCAATACTATTCTTCGTAAAGTTTGTGAAGTTCTACGCGAAACGTTTCGAAATATCAGCTTTCGATTAAACAAATTTCAGAGTCAATTAGCTCACTCAGGCGGTTGGTTCTATAATATAGCATGGAAAGGCATAATTTGTTCCACAATTTTTGGGAAAAATCACGACCCACGACCATTAGCCACTCCCCATGCGTTATGTCAATGTCGGACCTATAGTCATCAAACCTTAAGATCCGGTGTCGGAACTATAACCTGGGCGTTATAAATAAGTAGAGGATATTACACGGTGGTGCGAAGATATGGATTTTATTTTCGAGTGGTGAAAACAATATTTTACGAATGAGCGTAGCGAATGAGTAAAATATCGTTTTTACCACGAGAAGATAAAATTCATATCTTCAAGCCGGCGTGTAATTTTCTTTTTATTATATAGATTCAATGCAAAAAGAGGTAAACTTCTTAATGACGTCATGGATATCTTCACTAGTGAGGATATGGAAAATACGACACTGCATATTTTCTAATAAAACACTCGCATCTACTATAATAAGTGCTTTTTATTAAAAACGGTGACATTCTGACAGAGACAAAAGCTATCCAACAATTGGCTATCTTTTAAGACAGATTGTGTGAGTAGAAATACTATAGGCCCTGTTTACACTAGAGAAAAACTATCCGGATTCACATTGTTTTTTATTCCCATAAGGATGAAAACCAATGTGAATACGGATACTTTTGCTCTAGTGTAAACGGGGTCTAAGTGTCATGTTTTGTTGTTTTTCTGTTCAGTGTACACAAAATTGACGTCCTATCTTGACAGAGCAACTGCACGTGGCCAACCTTGTGCTTTTCCCTTCACATATAAACGAAAAATGTATAATAGATGTACAACAGAAGATGAATATGTTCTTTGGTGCTCTACTACAACAATATACAATGGAAAATGGGGCGACTGCCAAAAGCAAGGTACAAACAATGTTCTACATCATATAGATATTTTAAGTTAAACCCTTTCAAGTTTGTCTTATTTGAAAGAACACTTAAAATGATAGAGTACCATATTTTGAAGTTTTTCGTTTCCTTGCTTCAGGAAATGTCTCATGTTGCGACGTCACACGTGCATAATGAGTATCGAAAAACGTTATATGTCTTTGCTATTGTCAAATATAATCACTTGATGCTTTCCCCAAATTATTTTGGTTTGACTGTAGCAAAGATATATAACTTTTTTCAACAACTCATTATGCATATGTGACGTCAAAATGTTTAATTTGCATGTCAAACAAACTGAAATATCTCAAGAACGAAGCAAGGAAACGAAAAACTGCAAAACATGTTACTCTATTATTTTAAGTGTTCTTTCAAATAAGACATACTTAATTTCCGTTTCATTTGCACTTTAATATATGACTTTTCGAGACGTCTCTCAGTCTTAACAAGTAAGACCCCGTTTACACTAGAGCAAAAGTTTTCGGATTCGTGACGAATCCGGAACGTTTTAGTACCGGATTTGTTTTGCTGTTTACACACAAAAGAATAAATCCGGAATAAAAATTTTTCGGTTTGAACACGTATCCAGAGATTTCGAATCCGGAAAAAAATGTAGAAACTTCGTATCCGAATACGTTTGAATCCGAGACCATACGTAGTTTGAACGGTTATTCCAATGAATTCGAATGCTCTTCCGCTCGTAGTCATGTGAGGTTGCGGTGGAACCAACATGGTCAACATATTAACTGAGAAAAATGAATCCGGAAACATTTACGAATCCGGAAACTTTTGTTTTGACCCTTAGTAAACCCTTTCAAGCATGGCTTTCCTGCAACAACAAAAATATTCATTTTCAACTGATTCCGTTTAATAATAGCAAAGACATATAACCTTTCCCAGTAAGTCATTATGCACGTTATGATGTCACTGGTTAGTTTCACATATCAAACAAACTGAAATATCTCAAGAACGAAGCAAGGAAACCGAAAAAACTGCAAAAGATGTTACTTTGTCATTTTAAATGTTATTTCAAATAAGACAAACTTAATTTTCATTTCATAAGCACTTTAGCAATGTCTTTAACTCTTAGTAAACCCTTTCAAGCATGGCTTTTCCAAGATCGCTCACCTTGACGACTAAAATCGTGTGGTGTTAAGCCCTAATCAAACGAGAACGCAAGTCATCGCAAGTAATTGGCAGTCACGCTATCTCAGCCAGCCGCTCTGCCAATAGTTTCCCGAAAATATCATGTACCGTGACAAAGTTAAAACTTGTTTAAAACACTCATGAAACCTTTATTTTGTTAATTTGGGTGTTCAAACGACCGCCACAGAAATTCTGACTGCCAACTTGCAATGACTTGCGTTTTCGTTTGATTAGGGCTTAAGACAGAATAAAGAGATAATGTTGTTCCACAACAATAATTCGAGTGAAAGGGTTATTGCTGGGTTGCACGTTGCGTCATGATCAACATGGCCGCCGTGTCTTTGTCCTCAAAATCTCAGGTGGTTATCATAAGTCATGCAATCATAACTTTCTAATGTATGATATCGATCGTTTTCATCTGACGTCACGGCGGCCATATTGGTGTACCGAAACAATGAAATGGCGGAAATTTCATATTAATAATTTGATACAAAGAGGACCAGATAAAGCCAAGTGGGCTTTTACAAGTCAGTCCTCCGTAACTTAACAATAACATATATGTTTATAATTGTTCATAAAAGTAATAATACACATTACTAGTACATCATTAATTCAATAAAAAAAGAAGATAATACATAAATTATATACATACATAAACATATATACGCATAATTATACCCGTATATATATATATATATATATAATCTTTATCCTATGGCAGGGGCGGCGGAAGATAAAAATTATTGGGGGAGGGGGGCACATCTAAAATTAAAGTGTACTCTTTCCACGAAATGGGTCTAACACAGCGTGGAGAAGGTGTCTCCTTAGATGCTTTGGACATTGGTCTTTCGAGTTGCGTTCTGGTGTATGTTAGGTTGGACTTTTTTATATATTTACATGTTTACTATTACAATCATTCTTGGATCTGTGAAGCAACGTCAGATTAAGATTTTCACCACCGAACGTTGGTCGTGTCCATTTGCTCCAATGTGCGCAAGCGTGTGAACTCGATCCAGGCCCCAACCAGCAATATCTTAAGGCTCGATACAGTTTTCGAAAAATCAGCTATATTCTCGGATTTCGCATCTTTAGGCCTTCTTCCGCTACCTTAACTATCGCCTGCGATACACTAATGTAATACACCGCATTATTCAAAATGAAAACAACGCTTGGGAACTACGAAGAATAATAGCACTGTGAATAAAAGATAAGTAGGAAGACAAGAATAACGCTGGCGTGCTCCCTTGGGATAATGTGAACCAAAAAACTTCAATATATATTTAATTCGTATTGGCAACACTTGAATTATTGGGGGGGGGGGGGGGGGGGGGGGGGGGAGGGCCCCCAAAATTATTGGGGGGGGGGGGCACAGTGTCCCCCCGGCCCCCCAGTTCCGCCGCCCCTGTCCTATGGAAATGATTTCCTTTGTTTTATCTTATGAATATTTAATGATTTGAGAAGGGTTAATTAGAAGTGTGTTTTATCCGACTAGTAATTTGTTGAATCATGCAATTTTCTTTGCTAGGATGGTACGTGTATATTGAAGCTACACCAGAAACTCCTAATAGTGTTGCTCGTCTTATTGGCCCAAGTCTTGACAAAACCACAGGTTCATGTCTCCATTTCTGGACCCATATGTGGGGATCTCATGTAGGTTCCTTATCTGTAGCTATAAAAAGCTCTTCTAGTACTGTGACCATATGGCGTAAAAATGGAACCCAGGGAAATCAGTGGTTGTTAAGGAAAATTGATATCAAGTCAAGCAGTTCTTTCAGTGTAAGTAAAACAGATTGGATGCATGTAATCTACAATACAACAAGACACCTGGGTCAGGTGTTCACTGGGGCTACTGGAAGTGCAGAGGTCTTTGTAACACGCGAGCAAAGAGGGAGTGGGCCGAGGAAGATCAGATTGAAGACTGAATGTGGTGCAGGACTATCCTGAATTGTCAATTTAAAGTGTCTAGAATTCAGGATGATCCTGATGCCTAGGGGACTTCTCTGTCCCACATGCGGGATGTTAAACTAAAAAGCACGATATAACAAGAAACAGTAGGGGTGTTGTGGTCAGGGTCTGAGAGGTGGAACATTCTCCCTGTGGTGTTGTGGTTAGGTTTAGGGTCAGGTTTAGAGGTCGGGGTCAGTGTTGGGTTTCATTTTCTTTAATATTCAGGATTATCTGGAATTCTAGACCATTTCACAATTCAGGATAATCATGTAAACAAATACGAATTGGATATAAGTGATTATAAGGTCTGTAGCAGTAACGTTTAGAAGAGAGTATGTTACAGGTCAGGTTGGGATGAACAATATCGACGTTGTAAGCATTACCTAATAATTACAGCATTAATGTAGTGATTAGAAAGTTGAGTTTTAAACTGATTACAGTAACTGAGGTAGAATCTGGTATTGAGCAAGGTAGACTACTTCAAAGTTTAAATATACAGTTCAAGTATTAACTAGCTTAATAAGGTGGGAACCATAACCAGCCGACAATTTTAAAAAATAAAGAATAAAACATAATCCGAAAATCGTCATCTTGTGACTTGATATTCAAGTTAAAAAACAAGATAAGACAAAATGAGAGGTAATATTTCGACTCTATTTCAAAGTCATTATCAAACCAATAGTTTACAAGCTTACTGAGTCCTATATATATACAATAATCACAAGGATGATGTCACCGCTTAGTAACTGGAAATGTCACCAAGTTGACAAAACAGGTTAGACTGACATGTCAGCTGAATTGTTTCAAGTAAATGTAGATAAAAATAAAAGTTGACAGTGGTGAAAGGATATATACATATTAAAGTTCTAAAAATAAAGCTAATGGTAAATGTAAATGGTAAAGGTAATGCTTACAACGTCTATTTCCTTAGCTTTATTTTTAGAACTTTAATATGTATATATCCTTTCACCACTGTCAACTTTTATTTTTGTCTACATTTACTTGAAACAATTCAGCTGACATGTCAGTCTAACCTGTTTTGTCAACTTGGTGACATTTCCAGTTACTAAGCGGTGACATCATCCTTGTGATTATTGTATATATTAGGACTCAGTAAGCTTGTAAATTATTGGTTTGATAATGACTTTGAAATAGAGTCGAAATATTACCTCTCGTTTTGTCTTATCTTGTTTTTAACTTGAATATCAAGTCACAAGATGACGATTTTCGGATTGTGTTTTATTCTTTATTAAGGTGGTGTTACACAAAATTTTTATTTTCGGTTTAAATGACTGTTTTACTGTGTACAATAGCAAAAAATGATAGACAAAGTTTTTCTTTGGACAAACAAGTCGTTTTGGGATGTGTCAGTTACCATGGTTACGAGATAATTGACTCTGCAGGCGGTAAAATGGCCAATTTTCAAAACACAATTAAAGAAAATCTAACCATCAGAAAAACACCAAAACAGTTTTGTTGTATAAAGCTAACAAATATCTAGGGTCTAGACCTAAAAAATCCTACATTTATAATAAAATAGACAAATTGAGACCAAAAACCCAAAAGTAATGCCTCGGGCTCTTGATCAAGCAGCCATAAAGCCTCTGCATTATATAAAGTCTAGTATATTTTGGGTCTAGTCCCTGGAGCAGTAACATATCTAACAACTGGGAAAGTTTCATTATAAAGTGTTAATTCCAACTTGAGACATTGTGTTTTAAGTTTCATAAAGAGGGAAAATTGGCAATTCTGAAAAAAGGTCTCGTGAAGTTAACATAACAAGTTTCTTCCTCCATTTTGTTAAAATCCTTCACAAAAAGCAGCTGTCTACATATGAGGAACATTGTCTTAGTTAGTTTGAGTGTTTAATTTATCAGAATAACCCAGAAGCATATGTAACTCCTTCTTTTTCCTCAGCTTTGTCACTATGATGCTTCCGCCGTGCTCTGAGTATTGTCCTGCGCTTTTTATTATTGTCCTTTGTTTTGTAATTTGCTTTGTTAACTTGAACAAGATCTGCACATCTCATCTCTTTTGTACTAGAGATGAGCCGATCACCAGAAAATACCGATCGGCCGATTCGATTAATCGGTGGCCGATCATGACACATAATCGGCCGATTAATCGGCCAAAGCCGATTATTTTCGCGTCAAAAATCACTTTAATTGCTGACGAATTCTCTCACATTCAAAGTACTTGTCTGTCGCTTGACTCCGCCAATTTTACCCGAGAATATAAACTATTATACTTTGTCTCGATTTACTGCGCTTACCAGTGATCGCCTTTAGTTTTGTTTTTTAAAGTGAACGTTTACGCAAACGAAAATATTGACTGCATGAGAAATGTTTATTTGCGTTAATTTTTCAACTTTATTTTATAAAAGAAATAGGAAGCTTAGTCCCAAATTGAAAGGAACTCGAGAATCTGCCAAAACAATCGGCTATCGCCGCGTATTTTACGCACCGTTCGTATGTTTTTCAAGCAGTCTTTTCTTCTTCCACTTGCAAACTGCACTTGTCAATGAACGCCTTATCGCCATCTTGGCATCTATTTTTGTCAGTTGTTATTGTCGAATCACTCGAATGTCGAGTTCCGACAGCGAGAAAGGTGAGATTGAGATTTTACTGATTGCGTTAGACGCACCCAAACTTCGAGAACAAGAAAACGACGCATATTTTCACGTATTTTTATCAGAAATATGAAAACTCGGCAATAATCGGCAATCGGCCGATTATGGATTAATAATTAGCTAATTAATAATCGGCCGATTACCGATTATTGAAAAACGGCCGATTATCGGCCGATTAATCGGCTTAACCGATTAATCGGCTTAACCGATTAATCGGCTCATCTCTATTTTGTACAGAACTCCCCTGGCTCCATTCCTGTTTCCTTCAAAATATTCATTGCTGCTTGGCAGCCAATATTGAAATGGGCCACAGCATTATAGACACTAAGATGCAGTGTATCACTTCCGACAAACACACCCTTTGGAAGGTTATCCCAAATAACACCATTGAGAGATTCATTTTGGTTCTGAGTCTTCCCATCAAGGCATCTGTCCAGCAAACTATCATCACTTAGCCTGGAAACGATTGGCTTCACCTCTTTAATCACATCCTTTGGGAGACCAGAACCAGGCTTGTACTCATTTGTACCATTGCTTTCATCTCTTTTGAATTTACACCAACTGATGACACCATCTGGGTAATGGACATGGTAGTTCTTGTCTTTAGAGGAAGCACAGTGAAAAAGAGTGGCATGAATGGCTTTCTTCATTTCCTCTTTATTTCCAATATTGCTTCTAATAGCAATGCCATAGTAGTTTGTAAGCGGTCGATCATTGCATTAGTCAGCTTACCTTTCCCACCCAATCCTTTCTTTTCCTTCTTTAATTTCCTCAAAGCAGTTCCCACTCTGCGATGGCGTGCGACATTTTCGTACTTCAAAAACAGTTCGCAAAGCAGTATTACTGTAATGGTTAATAATGATTTTATTTGGAATGGTTTTTCGATACGTACAAATAACAATAGCGGAAATGATTTCCTAGTTTTCCTTTAAATAGTTACTCCTACGGTTATTATTGGTAGTGGTACACACAAGTTAATTTAGAAAGACGTTAAAAAACGAAAGAAGTGTAAAGGCACTCAGCTATCGCCTCGTGCCTCTACTCAACTTCTTTCGTGTTCAAATGACGTCAAACGTGCTTTTATAAGAGTACATATGCACGGAGCTTTATGTTTTATTTGTTAAATATCACATGTAAATTGATCGAGAACACATTGATCAAGAATTTTCGTAAAAGTTTGAACGAGTACTACACATTTTCAGCGTACGGTTATCGAGATCGCCGACCAACCCAGGTCTACTATAGTCTATTGTAAGCATTGTGAGCGTGTTTATCATTAAAACACAAATTCACTTCGAACAACACAACCAAACGCCGTCAGGAGAAGAAAAAACTTGTGACTCGTGCGTGAAAATCAGCCATGATGAAATCATTTGAGCACGCTTCAGGTTCGCAAAGGCTTTTGGGAAATAATCCAAATAGTGTAATAAAAGTCGAGCGAAGGCCCTTCGTTTCTCTCTGACTCTCTCCTTCCTTTCTCTCTGACGAAGGGCCTTCGCTCGAAACGTTAGACTCCTACGTTCTCTGTTTCGGCAGTATATTTAACCTTACTATATTTCTTTTGGGAAATGTTGCGCAAGAATAGGCGAGTTTCAGGGTGTTGCGCGCGCATCATTTTTCAAAAAATACTGGCAAGCTCCCCTCAAAGTAAACGTACTATTTAAAATAAACAAAGTATTACTATAGATAAAGTTTCTGGATATTTAGCACTGTTATTCTGCTGTTGTTGGCTCTCACGAGCAAGTCTGTTTGCCATTGCTTACTTTGTGGGGAGCCCACCAAGAGCCCGCCAATTCCTTTCCAGAACGATGCGCACGCAACACCCTGAAACTCGCCTATTGCAATTTGTCGACACAAAAAAAAATAAAAAAATAACAGAGCCGAAACCTAGACTCGGCTACCACAGGTACCCTAGACTCGGCCACCACAGGTAGCCCGAGTAATAATCTCTATTTAACCCAGTGCTACCTGAGGCTGCGTTCAGACTGAGTGTCTGTGCCCAATACTGGGCACCAAATGAAACGATGTAGCGTAACGTCTTATAATGTGGCCTAACGTCTTATAATGTAGCGTAACGTCTTTGAATGTAGCGTAATGTCTTATAATGTAGCGTAACGTCTTACAATGTAGCATAACGCCTTACAATGTAACGTAACGTCTTACAATGTAGCGTAACGTCTTATAATGTAGCGTAACGTCTTATAATGTAGCGTAACGTCTTATAATGTAACGTAACGTCTTATAATGTAGCGTAACATCTTACAATGTACCATAACGTCTTACAATGTAACGTAACGTCTTACAATGTAACGTAATGTCTTACAATGTAGCGTAACGTCTTACAATGTAACGTAATGTCTTACAATGTAGCGTAACGTCTTATAATGTAGCGTAACGTTTTAGAATGTAGCGTAACGTCTTTCTAAGACGTTGCGGTAACGTCTTACAATGTAGTGTATGTACCATAACGCCTTACAATGTAGCGTAATGTCTTACAATGTAGCGTAACGTCTTACAATGTAGCGTAAAGTCTTATAATGTAGCGTAACGTCTTACAATGTAGCGTAAAGTCTTATAATGTAACGTAACGCCTTATAATGTAGCGTAACGTATTAGAATGTAACGAAACATCTTACAATGTAGCGTAACGTCTTAAAACGTAACGTAACTGCAGGCACTGTCACAACTAACTGTTATAGTTAATTTTAGATATTGCAAGTTGAGATATTTACTGTTTAGTATTCAAAAGTGGGATACTAGATTTCAAGGAGGGATACCAGATTAAGAAACCTGTTATCCCACTTAGATACTGCTGAAAATTTAAAATTTCAAGCCCTGCCTGTGGCCTCATACATGTATATTTTTTTGTCTTTTTTGAAATTAACCTTCAATTATTTTTTGTTTGTATAGTTGATATTTGAAGCAATTCGTGGTTCTTCTTATCAAGGCGATATTGCAATTGATGATATAAAAATAACACCTGGTCTATGCCCTTCAATATGTATGTGCTTTGGAAATATTTAAAGTTTTTCTGACCAAAGTGTTTGTATGTACGGTACTAAGTGGTTGACCTCTTGTTTTGTTTTCTAGTATGTACATTTGAAGAATACTGGTGTGGTTTTACCAAAAATGGACGCTGGATTCGCAGAACAGGATCAACTCCCAGTTTGCAGACAGGTCCCTACGTTGATCATACTACGGGAAGTTCTACTGGTGAGCCTTGTTATTCCCATTATATATATAAAACGCAAGCGGGGTTTGGTTAAATGCCGTGTTCTATAACTCACTGGAAGACATGCATGGATAGATTACGCCATCCAATACGCCATTATTCTAATTAAAATTTTTACATAAACACCATTATACACCATCCACTATGCCATCCATGGACAGTAAGGAGAATTTACGCTTTTTGTTTTCGTCAATTTTAACGTTTAATTTTAACCTTTTCTGACCGGTTATTTTATAAAGGAAATACTTGAAACACTTGTGGAATTTGCAATTTCTCGTTCTCCCAAACTTCCCCTAGTGTTTCCATAACTCTATAGAGAAACACGGAAAATGTTTTCTATTTCTTGAATATATATATATATATATATATATATATATATATATATATATATATATATATATATATATAATTAAGATTTAATGCTGAGTCGCTACTCCGAGTTTCACGCTTTCGCGATCTTCAGGCAACTGACAGATTAGGTTTTTGCTATTCGTTATATACATTGGCTACGTCATTATCATTATTTAAGTTGGTGTTTAGTTACGTGTCGACACTTCGAAAATAATTCAGATCGTTTGTTCAAAAAGTTTTTCTTTTTTGCCTTCATCAATAAAAGTTTTTCTTCCAGACATAAATTGCATCGTTTTGATCCTGTCTTGTATGCCGCTACGTGCTTTATTACAGACCACTTGATGTGGTGGTCTCGGTTTCCATTCTTCAATTTCCAGATATGTTTCGACAACTCGGTGTCGTTGGCGTATTTTACGTTTCGGAAAGATTTGGTATGGTTGCGATATCTCTGTTTGAAATCGTTGGCCGTTACTCCTATATAGTTCTTTGTTTCTCCGTTGTCTGTTGTCGTTACTTCGGCTTGGTAAACCAAGCTCTTTGCCAAACAATTTCCAGCGATTGGACATTCATCAGGTCGTTGGCAGTTACATTTGCGGGATACGTTGTTTGTTGTGTGGTTTTGTGTAGTATTTTTCGTCAATGTGTGGTTGTTGTGTTTACGAATAAAGCTTTTCATGTTCTCTGTGCAGCTATAGCTGACGCGTACAGTGTGGCGGTTGAATAATTTGTGTAGTTTGTGTGAAGGCGGAAAGTGTTTGTCGATGAGTTGTAAAAAGTCTCGTTCTACGTTCGTTCTAACGTTTCTACTATAAGGTGGGTTGTACCATATTACGTTTCGTCGTCGGTTTCGTCTTTGTGAATTGTTTCTGTTGTCGTCTTGGTTAGATGGTTCGTACGTCAAGGTTGTGTCGAAGTTGCTTCGTTTAAGGGCGTCATTGTATGGTGGGGCAGCTTCGTTGAACGTTTCTTGGTTGTATGAAAGTTTGTTGACTCGTTTGTTTATCGATGAGGGTAATTGTCGGATGATTGTTGGTGGGTGGTTCGATAAACGGTTGATGTAAAGTGGTTCGTCATTAGGTTTTCGGTAGGGTTTGTATGTTCTGTTCGTTAGGTCAAAGGTTATGTCGAGGAAGTTGACAATCTTTAGATTTGCTTTTGCGGTAATCTTCAGGCCGAATTCGCTTTCGAAAAAGCTGCATAATTCTTTTCTTGTTTTATCTGCCAGTCTTCCTGACGTGGTCGTAAGTGCAGCCAAGCCGTCGTCTCGGTATAAACCGAGATTGATGTTAAATCGTTTCTCCAGCGACTCTAGGATGAATAGGCCAACCAGTTCACAAATCTCGGCCCCGTCGTAGCTACCCATTGTTACGTCGAATGTAGTGGTGTTGTTTTTCTTCGTCCATGCTTGACCGTTGTTAAATAGAAGTGATTTTCGTGCGTGTTTTATGATTTTGGTGTCGCTGGTGTCGTAATCTGTCAGTTGCCTGAAGATCGCGAAAGCGTGAAACTCGGAGTAGCGACTCAG
>OZ036014.1:5302994-5305494 GCA_964035015.1 Corallium rubrum
GGTAGACAAAGAAAACTGATTTGGCGTTTGGTTGGCAATAAAAAGAACAAGTGGTACAATGGGCACGTGATGTCTGATTTTAGCCAGACAGAGCAAAGGGTAAGGTCAAATACTGTAGGGCGTTAATTGTTTGAATATTCAGTTTATAAACGGAAATGTTTGTATAAGAATGTCGTTGCTTCTTATAAACATTCAGTTGTCCTTAAAGTGTCACTGAAAAATCGTCAGTCTTTTTTTTTATCTAATCATAAAGTACATTTAGAATGAGGATGAACGGCGTTGTTGGTTTGTAAATAACTCATCTCGTTCAGGAGATATTCACGTTTTTGAAATATGCAAATGATATGGCTGATGACGTCATTTTCTCCAAACGAGCGAAATGAAAATCGTAAAATTAGGAATATCTCTAGAAATAAACAATAGAAAGGTTCAAATTTTGCATGCTTATAGTATTAAATAAGATTCTTTTCACTGTGGAATTTCAGTTGTTTTCGTGGAAACTGCTGGTTCCTGGACTTATTTCGGCATTGTAATTCAAACGTTTAAACCTTTCTATTTTTAAACAATGAGGCAAAAATGATAATTCCCTTTTTAAGAGAGCACGCGCTTACCATGGCAATCACAAAAGTTCCACAGAGAAGTGTATTTTATTGGATACTATAAGCATACGAAGTTTAAGCACGTTCTGTTGTTTATTTCCAGAGATATACCTTATTTTACGATTTTCATTTCGCTCGTATGGGGTAAATGACGTCATTAGCCATAAATTTGCATATTTCCAAAACGTGAATATCTCTTGAACGAGATGAGATATTTACAAACCACAAACGCCGTTCACCGTCATTTTAAATGTACTTTATAATAAGATCATAAAAAGACTGACGATTTTTGCATTATAGTGACACCTTAAGCAGCGCTGCTGAAGGACAATTAATACCCCATTTGCACGGTACTGGACAAAATCGGAACCGTTCTCGAATTAGTACGTTTACACGGCGAAATAGGACGAATTCGGGGCCTGCATGTTTATAACCACGGTGGCCTGGGTCAAGCCGACTTTGTCCTGGAGAAAGATACCTAACTCTACCTATCTTAATTCGCAGCTTATCGTCGAGGGAGTACGCGGAAATGGTGATACTGGCGACATCGCCGTCGATGATTTCAAGCTTACAAGTGATAAGTGTAACATTGTGCCAGCTAGTGCCAGTGTCGGTAAGTGAAATAATATTGATAGACAAAAGACTAGCCGTGGACGACTATCGCATCACACGACACAGCACAGCGCCACACTACACTAGACCCCACCTCACTCCACCACACAACACCGCACCGCACCGCACGGCACCGCACCGCATTGCGCTGCGCTGCACTGCACTGCACTACACTACACCACGCGATATTGCAATTGATGATATAAAAATAACACCTGGACTATGCTCTTCATCATGTATGTGCTTTGGAAATATTTAATGTTTTTCTAACCAAAGTGTTTGTTTGTACGGTACTAAGTGGTTGACCTCTTATTTTGTTTTCTAGCAAATTATTGTACATTTGAAGAGGACTGGTGTGGCTTTACAAAAAATGGACACTGGATTCGCAGAATAGGATCAACTCCCACTTTGCAGACAGGTCCCAACGTTGATCATACTACAGGAAGTTCCATTGGTGAGCCTTATTATTTCCATTATATATATAAAACGCAAGCGGGGTTTGGTTAAATGCCGTGTTCTATAACTCACTGGAAGACATGCATGGATAGATTTATTAGATTACACCATCCAATACGCCATTATTCTAATTAAAATTTTTACATAAACACAATTATATACAATCCATGCACAGTAAGGAGAATTTACGCTTTTTGTTTTGATCAATTTTAACATTTAATTTTAACCTTTTCTGACGGGTTATTTTATAAAGGAAACACTTGAAACACTTGTGGAATTTGCAATTTCTCGTTCTCCCAAACTTCCCCTAGTGTTTCCATAACTCTATAGAGAAACACGGAAAATGTTTTCTATTTCTTGAATATATATATATATATATATATATATATATATAATCACTAACAAAGTAGATTTCGTTTACTTGGTCACGATAAAGTGCTCAATACACAGGTAAACGAATGTAGAGCAGAAATATCATTATAAAATGTTAAAATGGATAAAAACAGTAAAAACAGTTACTCGGAGTTTCACGCTCAGTGGCGATCATCAGACAAAAGATTTCATCTCCAAATGTCGACATGAAAATAAATTGTATAGCCTCTAATCTTTAGTCTGATGATCGCCACTGAGCGTGAAACTCCGAGTAACTGTTTTTACTGTTTTTATCCATTTTAACATTTTATAATAATAATAATATATATATATATATATATATATATATATATATATATATATATATATATATATATATATATATATATTCAATAAAAGTAGCGTGCTGCGTAGGCAGTGTAGAAACAACAATCGAAATATAGTAAGGTTAGATAACTGCC
>OZ036014.1:5310494-5367994 GCA_964035015.1 Corallium rubrum
AAACAAACAAACAAACAAACAAACAAACAAACAAACAAACAAACAAACAAACAAACAAACAAACACACACACACACACACAAACAAACAAACAAACAAACAAACAAACAAACAAACAAACAAACAAACAAACAAACAAACAAACAAACAAACAAACAAACAAACAAACAAACAAACAAACAAACAAACAAACAAACAAACAAACAAACAAACAGATGTGAAAACTAAGCTGTTGGCGGAGGTAATAAACTATAAATATAGAAAATCTCTCCTTACACTTCTGTTTGTAGGAAAGTATTTGTTTATTAATACGTCATCTCCTAAAACAAAAGGTGACAAGGCGTGGCTTGTAAGTGACTACTTTAACAAGGCGGTGACGTGCTTTACTTTCTGGTACCATATGTACGGTCAGAGTATTGGTTCTCTGAGCATCTACCAACAACCACTGGGTGGACAAAGAAAACTGATTTGGCGTTTGGTTGGCAATAAAAATAACAAGTGGTACAATGGGCAAGTGATGGCTGATTTTATCCAGACAGAGCAAAGGGTAAGGTCAAATACTGTAGAGCGTTAATTTAATATAAATAAATTTTGTGGAAACACCACGTAAAATATTTCTTTGCTAAGCTTTCGGCCTGTTGACTCAGGCCTTCATCAGAAATATAGCAAAGAAATATTTTACGTGGTGTTTCCACAAAATTTATTTATATTACTTTATCGCCATGAAAACGTTCAAAGAATTAATTAAGAGCGTTAATTGTTTGAATATTCAGTTTGTAAACGGAAATGTTTGCATAAGAATGTAGTTCTTCTTATAAACATTCAGTTGTCCTTTAGCAGCGCTGCTGAAGGACAATTGATACCCCATTTGCACGGTACTGGACAAATTCGGAACCGTTCTCGAATTAGTACGGTTCCGCCTGTTTACACGGCGAAATAGGAAGAATTCGGGGCCTGAATGTTTTTAACCACGGTGGCCTAGGTCAAGCCGACTTCGTCCTGGAGAAAGATACCTAACTCTACCTACCTTAATTCGCAGCTTATCGTCGAGGGAGTATGCGGAAATGGTAATACTGGCGACATCGCCGTCGATGATTTCAAGTTTACAAGTGGTAAATGTAACATTGTGCCAGCTAGTGCCAGTGTCGGTAAGTGAAATAATATTGATAGACAAAAGACTAGCCCTGGACCACTATCGCATCACACGACACAGAACAGTGCCACACTACACTACACTACACTACACTACACTACACTGCACTGCACTGCACTGCACTGCACTGCACTGCACTGCACTGCACTGCACTGCACTGCACTGCACTGCACTGCACTGCACTGCACTGCACTGCACTGCACTGCACTGCACTGCACTGCACTGCACTGCACTGCACTGCACTGCACTGCACTGCACTACACTACACTACACTACACTATTGATTTTTATTACAATTTAAAATTTACAGGTGATGGGTCTTGATTAAGTCCTTCGAGATAACAAGAAGTGCCATTAATGGTCATACAATATAGATAACTATATACATGAATTACTTTATACAATAGATTAATAGGTTTAAAGAAGTTTAAAATAAAATTAAAGTTTCTAATGTAACGAAAAAAAAGAGTCAAATATAAACAGTTTATTCAGGATCAACTTCTACTTCCAAGTTGTCCTCAGTTAGGCCAAGATGTTCACGGTAAATGTTTGTTGAGCCCTGAATTGCGTCCGTGCAACAAAGTTTCCTGAACAATGAACGATATCTTTTCGACATTCCAAGTTGCCGTAAGACATTTTTATTTGCCGGATGCCAAGAGCCAAGAGCACCAACCACAAAACCAAAGACATCGCATTGCTTTCCTTGACCAATGAAAAATTGCTTCAGCCCTTCGTATTTCGTGATTTTGCGATATTCAGCATCACGAAGGGCTTCAGCGTTATTGTCAAAGGGGCAACAAACATCAATAATTAGAACTTTATTGCCCTCCTCAACAATGATGTCAGGACGTAAACGAGAGTTGGCAGCACGAACTTGTTTGTCGGTAGTAATGGTACCATGTTGAACGGCGTTGGTGATACGGTCTACTATGGTGTTGTGTCTGCGAAGAATACTAGGCATGTTAGGAAGGCAGTGACACAAGACATGAGGAAGGGTCTCATCTGAAGTACAACGGCGACATTTTGGGCTGGCATTAGACCACCGACTCTTGACATTATTGAGTGGAAGGCAATTGAGTCGAGCACGATGGATGAAACGCCAGTCTCTGAAACGGATATTGAGGCCATTGTATTGCCAAGTAGAACCATTGGCGAAGGTGTCGGTGGTAAGCGCCCGAGCAACTTTCCCTTGATCAGGAAGAGCAAATAGAGTAGAAGCGAATCGGTCTTGAACATGGAAATGCAGGAAACGACTGGCTTCTTTAGCAAGAACAGAACCAGAGTTTTGAGACGAAAGGACAGGAAGACCATTGTCATTGAATTTAATTTCAATACCAAGGTTACGAGTGGATTTGCGGACTCGGGTCCACAACGATTGAATGCGGTAATGCATGTTGTTTAAACGATCATCAGGAAGGCTGGACAGGTAGTTGGATTTCAGAGCAGAAGTAGGATTAGATCGGGAGGCATGTCGGACGGTTTCGTTTAATTCAGCATTAGCAATGTGAATTACAGTCGGGTCGGAGGAAGATAGAATCTTAGCCGAATGAATTATTGCTTGAACATCAGCTTCAAGGATTGGATCAAGGAGGCCAAGACCACCAGCGCGTTTGTGAGCGAAGATGTAGGAAGCAGAAGCTCGAGATGGTAGAGAACATATTCTACGGATGGTGGAAATGAGAGTTGAACGATATTCACGAAGATGTTCTTTTTTCGGGTATCCAGCACGAAGGGCGAATGTTAAGGAAGGTTGAAGGAAGGTACGAATCATGTCTAACTTCTGCCAAGGAGCTAAAAGGGATTTCTCAATATTGTCCAAATCACGTGAAAGGTTTTGAACCAAATCAGATATGTTATCTGGGTCATGGATTAGGCCAACACTACACTACACTACACTACACTACACTACACTACACCACACCACACCACACCACACCACACCACACCACACCACACCACACCACACCACACCACACCACACCACACCACACCACACCACACCATACTCCACTCCACTCCACTCCACTCCACCACACAACACCGCACCACACCACACCACACCACACCACACCACACCACACCACTGCACCACATCACACCACACCACTGCGCCACACCACACCACACCACACAATCCACACTAAACTAGACTAGACTAATAACATCCACATAATCATTGCTTCCAGTTTGCTTTTCTAGTCAATACGGGATATAACTGTAACTTTGAGCCGGGATTATGTACTTAAGTTGGCTCCATGCAGTTTCTTGAAAAATGGAAAATACAAGTTTGAGAGACCAAAACACGTGCATAAACAATTCGGGAAAAGAATAAAACTAAATGTTATGCATAGTTAAACAGTCTGACAATCAAAAACTATTAGCAAATAAATAGCAACAGTTGTTGCTATGGCAACAATGACGTTTCAAAATGGCTGCCAATTACCCTTCAAACTAATTTAATTCGAAAACAACTTTGTAAGTCAGTGTCATTGGACAACGTTTGTTTCAAAACTCGAAAACAACTAGTTATTCGCTAAACGCTTGAACGCAAATGGTAGTAAATGCACCTTATGCACGCGCGCGATCAAATGTGCACCATACCATAGTCAATCGAGATATGGTCTGGAAACTCAGTTAAAGTCTTCGGTCTATCTTTTTGTTCGCCTTTATGCGTTTTTGTGCACGGTGCATGGTCACTGAACACATTGTATTTTAGTATAATGAACGAACTGTCCAATAGCAACGTTTCAGTTCAATCACTCAACCGTGCTATTTAAATACTAATAAACCTAAAACAAAGAATGTGCACGGTGTAAGGTACGGTTCAACATAAAATCACAGCTCATTATAGGCGCTTTGAAGTTTGCCGAGTTTCCAGACCCTATCTCGATTGACTGTGACCATACGTATTTTGACGCGCGCGCTCAATCAAGTGCGTCTTCCAGGCAAGGCCTATTTGACTCCCCAATCCTCCCATAATCCTGCACTGCAGGCTGGGCAACGCCTGGTATATTATTGGCGTGTTGCTACTGAATTGTACCCTTGACTACCAGTGGCCAAGGGGACCCAGCTGTAACATTAGCAGTATTAAATTTGTTTTGTTTTATCTTGTTAGTACCTTCTGATCCAGTTTTCTCGCACTGTCCACACAACATAACCAGTGGAACAGATCCTGGTGTTGCTACTCGAGTGGTGACCTGGAATGTCCCAACTGCTTTAGATCATGAAAAAAATCCTACTACAGTTACTGTGAAACCTTCTCAATTTGTGCCTCCAATAAAACTTGGAATTGGTGTCTTT
This sequence comes from Corallium rubrum, assembly GCA_964035015.1. Taxonomy (NCBI): domain Eukaryota; kingdom Metazoa; phylum Cnidaria; class Anthozoa; order Scleralcyonacea; family Coralliidae; genus Corallium; species Corallium rubrum. Next base: position 5,314,947 of record OZ036014.1, read on the forward strand.
AACATTGAATACCAAACACAAGACAAGGATTTCCGAACCTCTACTTGTCGTTTTTCCATTACAATAAAAGGTTTGTAACTTTGAGCCGGGATTATGTACTTAAGTTGGCTCCATACAGTTTCTTGAAAAATGGAAAATACAAGTTTGAGAGACCAAAGCACGTGCATAAACAATTCGGGAAAAGAATAAAACTAAATGTTATGCATAGTTAAACAGTCTGACAATCAAAAACTGTTAGCAAATAAATAGCAACAGTTGTTGCTATGGCAACAATGACGTTTCAAAATGGCTGCCAATTACCTTTCAAACTAATTTAATTCGAAAACAACTTTGTAAGTCAGTGTCATTGGACAACGTTTGTTTCAAAACTCGAAAACAACCATTTATTCGCTAAACGCTTGAACGCAAATGGTAGTAAATGCACCTTATGCACGCGCGCAATCAAATGTGCACCATACGTATTTTGACGCGTGCGCTCAATCAAGTGCGTCTTCCAGGCAAGGCCTATTTGACTCCCCAATCCCCCCATAATCCTGCACTGCAGGCTGGGCAACGCCTGGTATATTATTGGTGTGTTGCTACTGAATTGTACTCTTGACTACCAGTGGCCAAGGGGACCCAGCTGTAACATTAGCAGTATTAAATTTGTTTTGTTTTATCTTGTTAGTACCTTCTGATCCAGTTTTTTCACACTGTCCACACAACATAACCAGTGGAACAGATCCTGGTGTTGCTACTCGAGTGGTGATCTGGACTGTCCCAACTGCTTTAGATTATAAAAAAAATCCTACTACAGTTACTGTGAAACCTTCTCATTTTGTGCCTCCAATGACACTTGTAATTGGTGTCTTTAACATTGAATACCAAACACGAGACAAGGATTTCCGAACCTCTACTTGTCGTTTTTCCATTACAATAAAAGGTTTGTTTTTTATTGACGGTTAAAGCAGGGATAAACTGGAGTCACTGGGGTGCGGATGGGTGCTTGTTCCTTAATTGGCTATTGCCCTTTGCTCATAGCAAGCATTGGGGGGGGGGGGGGGGACAGCTGTGTTTTCCTAGACTAAACTAGTTTAATGCCTGGCCCTGTATTTTAAAAGCTCACTCACACTCACACTCACACTCACACTCACACTCACACTCACACTCACACTCACACTCACACTCACACTCACACTCACACTCACACTCACACTCACACTCACACTCACACTCACACTCACACTCACACTCACACTCACACTCACACTCACACTCACACTCACACTCACACTCACACTCACACTCACACTCACACTCACACTCACACTCACACTCACACTCACACTCACACTCACACTCACACTCACACTCACACTCACACTCACACTCACACTCACACTCACACTCACACTCACACTCACACTCACACTCACACTCACACTCACACTCACACTCACACTCACACTCACACTCACACTCACACTCACACTCACACTCACACTCACACTCACACTCACACTCACACTCACACTCACACTCACACTCACACTCACACTCACACTCACACTCACACTCACACTCACACTCACACTCACACTCACACTCACACTCACACTCACACTCACACTCACACTCACACTCACACTCACACTCACACTCACACTCACACTCACACTCACACTCACACTCACACTCACACTCACACTCACACTCACACTCACACTCGCGCTCGCGCTCGCGCTCGCGCTCGCACTCGCACTCGCACTCGCACTCGCACTCGCACTCACACTCACACTCACACTCACACTCACACTCACACTCACACTCACACTCACACTCACACTCACACTCACACTCACACTCACACTCACACTCACACTCACACTCACACTCACACTCAATGAGTGGCCCCTCACGCAGTCCCAATAAGTACAACTCAATACTCAATGAGTCTCCACTCACTCTCACTGAGTATGAGACTACACTCACTCTCTAAGGAGTGTCTGCTTAAAAAGAGGTTGCACAGTAGGGGGTAGGCATGTGGTGCCCAGCTTTTTGTATCTATATATGTAGTTTGTTTTCACTATAATTCTATAAAACAATCAATACAACCTGACTTAAACAGGTTCACAGTTCAAAGTGTTGGTCTCAAGTATTGATTATTACTGCTATTAAAGAAAACGTTAATTTCGATATGGGGGAGTCCGCTTAAGAAAGGTTAATTTGCTCACTGAATAGGTGTCAGCCATTTCCACTTAAGCGGGGTGTCCGACTGCTTAACCATGATTATTCCTGTCCCCAGAAGCAGTGAATAAAATCGTCTGGCGTTAGCCAGAATAAAATACTAAAGACCAATTCAGACAAGAAAGAGTTAGAGAGATAGGTTATAACTCATTCCTGTCCGAGGGCTTCCCCAGAGCTGAATACAATTATCTGGCGTTAACCAGACTAACTCTAAACTAACTTTGCTCGAAACGTTAGACTCCTACGTTCTCTGTTTCGACAGTCATCTAACCTTACTATATTTCGATTATTGTCTCAATACTGCCTACGCAGCATGCTACTTTTATTTTAAAATACAAAAGATGGATTCGGACAGGAAAGACTTAAGTGAGATTTTCGCTTAAAAGTTGTGTCCGTTAGTAGCTGGGGTTCAACTGCACTATTTAAAAGACAATTTTGGTCAGAAGAAAGTTAAGTTATAATATAAATTATTTTTGTGGAAACACCATGCGTAAAATATTTATTTGCTAAGCTTTCGGCCTGACGTGGTGTTTCCACAAAAATAATCTACATTACGTTATCGCCATGAAAACTTTCAAAAAAGTTAATTTAATATTTCTTATAGATCTGGAACCGCCTACGTTTGGAAATACATGTCCCCAGAGCATTACCATGTATGTGGATAGCGAAGATGATGGGATTGTCACGTGGACAGAACCGACTGCAACAGATAATGTTGGGGTAGACACGGTGCAGAAGAACAACGTAAAGTCAAAGTACCCTGTTGGAGTAACAACCATCAGTTATGTAGCTAGAGATGCTGCCGGTCTCACAGCAACTTGCTCGTTTACGATCGCAATTATTAGTAAGTATAAACATCGTTCGCACGTTCACAAGTTCGTTCCGAAGTTCGCAAGTTCGTTCCGAAGTTCGCAAGTTCGTTTTGAGCTACGCATTTGTTTGGCTGCTGGAACCAAGCAATTGATTGATTGATTGATTGATTGATTGATTGATTGATTGATTGATTGATTGATTGATTGATTGATTGATTTTAAATATTTTAAAACTTTATTAAATCTCTGCGTAAAATTCTTTTTTAATTGGCAAGAAGTTAACTTTAATTGTTTAAACGTTTTAGATGTATGCGGTAGTTCACCCTGTGGTTTTGGAGCGACATGTGTTTTGAAAAATGTGAATAGTTATAAATGTGTTTGTGGTAGTACATGCCTGACGGTAAATAACCCTGTATGTGGATCTGACGGCAAGGACTACTCCAACGAGTGTTATTTGCGATTAGCTAGTTGTAATGCACAGAAGAACATCACTGTTGTTAAAAAGGGAATTTGTGGTAAGTTAATATTACGAACATTACTCGAATTTAACTTGGGGCATTTGAGGTTAGGGAATGACCCCATTGTTGAGCTTTAAACTAATGTTTGTAGAGATAATGTAGCTGATCTCTCCTGTGCTTCCAGGGTTTTTCGCCAGGTTCTCCAGTTTTCCTCCCTCCGTAAAATCATTTATTATATAAACGCACATCGCATGATCAAAGGCACACCATACGTATTTTCCTGTGAGCCCCATACTGCTTACTGAATCCCAGACTACCATTGGCCAAGGGGACCCAGCTGTAACATTACCTGAGTATTGAATTTGTTTTGTTTTATCTTGTCAGTACGTCCTGACCCAGTTTTTTCACACTGTCCACACAACATAACCAGTGGAACAGATCCTGGTGTTGCTACTCGAGTGCTGATCTGGAATGTCCCAACTGCTTTAGATCATGAAAAAAATCCTACTACAGTTATTGTGAAACCTTCTCATTTTGTGCCTCCAAAGAAACTTGGAGTTGGTGTCTTTAACATTGAATACCAAACACAAGACAAGGATTTCAGAACCTCTACTTGTCGTTTTTCCATTACAATAAAAGGTTTGTTTTTTATTGACGGTTAAAGCAGGGATTAACTGGAGTCACTGGGGTGCTGATAGGTGCTTGGCTATTGCACTTTGCTCATAGCAAGCATGTGTGTGTATGTGTATGTGTATGTGTGTGTGTATGTGGGGGGCATCTGTGTTTCCTTAGACTAAACTAGTTTAATTAATGCCTGTATTCTAAAAGCTCACTCACAGTCACAGTCACACTCACATTCCGTGAGTGCAACTCGACACTCAACGAAGACTTCACTCACTCTCTGAGGAGTGCCCACTGTTAATTTGCTCACTGGAATCCATGATAGGTGTCAGCCATTTCCACTTAATAGGGTGTCCGACTGCTTAACCATGATCATTCCTGTCCCCAGAAGCAGTGAATAAAATCGTCTGGCGTTAGCCAAGAATAAAATACTAAAGACCAATTTAGACAGGAAAGAGTTGGAGAGATAGTTTATAACTCATTCCTGTCCGAGGGCTTCCCCAGAGGTGAATAAAATTATCTGGCGTTAGCCAGAATAAAATAGTTTCTCTCTGACGAAGGGCCTTTGCTCGAAACGTTAGGCTCCTACGTTCTCTGTTTCGCCAGTTATCTAACCTTACTATATTTCGATTGTTGTTTCAACACTGCCTACGCAGCACGCTACTTTTATTTTAAAATACAAAAGATGGATTCGGACAGGAAAGAGTTAACTTAAGTGAGATTTTCGCTTAAAAGTTGTGTCCGTTAGTAGCTGGGGTTCAACTGCACTATTTAAAAGACAATTTTGGACAGAAGAAAGTTAAGTTATAATATAAATTATTTTTGTGGAAACACCATATGTAAAATATTTATTTGCTAAGCTTTCGGCCTAACGTGGTGTTTCCACAAAAATAATCGACATTACGTTATCGCCATGAAAACTTTCAAAAAACTTAATTTAATATTTCTTATACTGTAGATCTGGAACCGCCTACGTTTGGAAATACATGTCCCCAGAGCATTACCAAGTATGTGGACAGGAAAGATGATGGGATTGTCACATGGACAGAACCGACTGCAACAGATAATGTTGGGGTAGACACGGTGCAGAAGAACAACATAAAGTCAAAGTACCCTGTTGGGGTAACAAGCGTCAGTTATATAGCTAGAGATGCTGCTGGTCTCACAGCAACTTGCTCGTTTACGATCACAGTTATTAGTAAGTATAAACATCGCTCATTTGTACCGTGACTTGCAACTCACTTTTCATCCAAATCTTCGCAAGTTCGTTCTGAAGTTCGCAAGTTCGTTTCGAAGTCTCGCAAGTTCGTTCCAAAAGTTCGCAAGTTCGTTTCGAAGTTCCCAAATTCGTTCCGAGGTTCACAAGTTCGTTCCGAAGTTCGTTCTGAAGTTTGTAAGTTCGTTCCGAAGTTCGCAAATTCCTTTTTGAGCTACGCATTTGTTTGGCTGCTAGGAACCAAGCAATTGATTGATTGATTGACTGATTGATTGATTGATTGATTGATTGATTGATTGATTGATTGATTGATTGATTGATTGATTGATTGATTGATTGATTGATTGGTTGGTTGATGGATTGATAGATTGATTTTAAATATTTTAAAACTTTATTAAATCTCTGTGTAAAATTCTTTTTTAATTGGCAAGAAGTTAACTTTAATTGTTTAAACATTTTAGATGTATGCGGTAGTTCACCCTGTGGTTTTGGAGCGACATGTGTTTTGAAAAATGTGAATAGCTATAAATGTGTTTGTGGTAGTACATGCCTGACGGTAAATAACCCTGTATGTGGATCTGACGGGAAGGACTACACCAACGAGTGTTATTTGCGATTAGGTAGTTGTAATGCACAGAAGAACATCACTGTTGTTAAAAAGGGAAATTGTGGTAAGTTAATATTACGAACATTACTCGAATTTAACTTGGGGCATTTGAGGTTAAGGAATGACCCCATTGTTGAGCTTTAAACTAATGTGAGTAGAGATAATGTAGCTGATCTCTCCTGTGCTTCCAGGGTTTTTCGCCAGGTTCTCCATTTTTCCTCCCTCCGTAAAATCATTTATTATATAAACGCTCATCGCATGATCAAAGGCACACCATACGTATTTTGATGTGAGCCCCAACCAGACTACCATTGGCCAAGGGGACCCAGCTGTAACATTACCTGAGTATTGAATTTGTTTTGTTTTATCTTGTCAGTACGTCCTGACCCAGTTTTTTCACACTGTCCACACAACATAACCAGTGGAACAGATCCTGGTGTTGCTACTCGAGTGCTGATCTGGAATGTCCCAACTGCTTTAGATCATGAAAAAAATCCTACTACAGTTACTGTGAAACCTTCTCATTTTGTGCCTCCAAAGAAACTTGGAGTTGGTGTCTTTAACATTGAATACCAAACACAAGACAAGGATTTCCGAACCTCTACTTGTCGTTTTGCCATTACAATAAAAGGTTTGTTTTTTTATTGACGGTTAAAGCAGGGATTAACTGGAGTCACTGGGGTGCTGATATATATAGGTGCTTGGCTATTGCACTTTGCTCATAGCAAGCATGTGTGTGTATGTGTGTGTGTGTATGTGTGTTATGTGGGGGCATCTGTGTTTCCTTAGACTAAACTAGTTTAATTAATGCCTGTATTCTAAAAGCTCACTCACAGTCACAGTCACACTCACATTCCGTGAGTGCAACTCGACACTCAACGAGTCTCCATTCAGTCTCACTGAGTATGAGACTTCACTCACTCTCTGAGGAGTGCCCACTGTTAATTTGCTCACTGGAATCCATGATAGGTGTCAGCCATTTCCACTTAATAGGGTGTCCGACTGCTTAACCATGATCATTCCTGTCCCCAGAAGCAGTGAATAAAATCGTCTGGCGTTAGCCAAGAATAAAATACTAAAGACCAATTTAGACAGGAAAGAGTTGGAGAGATAGTTTATAACTCATTCCTGTCCGAGGGCTTCCCCAAAGGTGAATAAAATTATCTGGCGTTAGCCAGAATAAAATAGTTTCTCTCTGACGAAGGGCCTTCGCTCGAAACGTTAAACTCCTACGTTCTCTGTTTCGCCAGTTATCTAACCTTATTATATTTCGATTGTTGTTTCAACACTGCCTACGCAGCACGCTACTTTTATTTTAAAATACAAAAGATGGATTCGGACAGGAAAGAGTTAACTTAAGTGAGATTTTCGCTTAAAAGTTTTGTCCGTTAGTAGCTGGGGTTCAACTGCACTATTTAAAAGACAATTTTGGACAGAAGAAAGTTAAGTTATAATATAAATTATTTTTGTGGAAACACCATATGTAAAATATTTATTTGCTAAGCTTTCGGTCTAACGTGGTGTTTCCACAAAAATAATCGACATTACGTTATCGCCATGAAAACTTTCAAAAAAGTTAATTTAATATTTCTTATAGATCTGGAACCGCCTACGTTTGGAAATACATGTCCCCAGAGCATTATCAAGTATGTGGACAGGAAAGATGACGGGATTGTCACATGGACAGAACCGTCTGCAACGGATAATGTTGGGGTAGACACGGTGCAGAAGAACAACGTAAAGTCAAAGTACCCTGTTGGAGTAACAAGCGTCAGTTATATAGCTAGAGATGCTGCCGGTCTCACAGCAACTTGCTCGTTTACGATCACAGTTATTAGTAAGTATAAACATCGCTCATTTGTACAGTGACTTGGAACTCACTTTTTATCCAAATCTTCGCAAGTTCGTTCCGAAGTTCGCAAGTTCGTTTCGAAGTTCGCAAATTCGTTCCGAGGTTCACAAGTTCGTTCCGAAGTTCGTTCTGAAGTTTGTAAGTTCGTTCCGAAGTTCGCAAATTCGTTTTGAGCTACGCATTTGTTTGGCTGCTAGGAACCAAGCAATTGATTGATTGATTGATTGATTTATTTATTGATTGATTGATTGATTGATTGATTGATTGATTGATTGATTGATTGATTGATTGATTGATTGATTGATTGATTGGTTGGATGATTGATTGATTGATTGATTGATTGATTGGTGGCTGGGTTGATTGATTGATTGATTGATTGATTGATTGATTGATTGATTGATTGATTGATTGATTGGTTGATTGATTGGTTGGTTGGTTGGTTGATTGATTGATTGATTGATTGATTGGTTGATTGGTTGATTGGTTGGTTGATTGGTTGATTGGTTGATTGGTTGATTGGTTGGTTGGTTGGTTGGTTGGTTGATTGTTTGATTGATTGATTGATTGATTGATTGATTGATTGATTGGTTGATTGATTGATTGATTGGTTGATTGATTGGTTAATTGGTTGATTGATTGATTGGTTGATTGATTGATTGATTGGTTGTTTGGTTGGTTGGTTGATTGATTGATTGATTGTTTGATTGATTGATTGATTGATTGATTGATTAGTTAATTAATTAATTGATTTTAAAATTATATTTTAAAACATTATTAAATCTCTGTGTAAAATTCTTTTTAATTGGCAGGAAGTTAACTTTAATTTTTTAAACGTTTTAGATGTATGCGGTAGTTCACCCTGTGGTTTTGGAGCGACATGTGTTTTGAAAAATGTGAATAGCTATAAATGTGTTTGTGGTAGTACATGCCCGACGGTAAATAACCCTGTATGTGGATCTGACGGCAAATACTACACCAGCGAGTGTTATTTGCGATTAGGTAGTTGTAATGCACAGAAGAACATCACTGTTGTTAAAAATGGAAATTGTGGTAAGTTAATATTACGAACATTACTCTAATTTAACTTGGGGCATTTGAGGTTAGGGAATGACCCCATTGTTGAGCTTTAAACTAATGTGAGTAGAGATAATGTAGTTGATCTCTCCTGTGCCGCTTCCAGGGTTTTTCGCCGGGTTCTCCAGTTTTCCTCCCTCCGTAAAATCATTTATTATATAAACGCACATCGCATGATCAAAGGCACACCATACGTATTTTGATGTGAGCCCCAACCAGACTACCATTGGCCAAGGGGACCCAGCTGTAACATTACCTGAGTATTGAATTTGTTTTGTTTTATCTTGTCAGTACGTCCTGATCCCGTTTTTTCACACTGTCCACACAACATAACCAATGGAACAGATCCTGGTGTTGCTACTCGAGTGGTGATCTGGAATGTCCCAACTGCTTTAGATCATGCAAGAAATCCTACTACAGTTACTGTGAAACCTTCTCATTTTGTGCCTCCAAAGAAACTTGGAGTTGGTGTCTTTAACATTGAATACCAAACACAAGACAAGGATTTCCGAACCTCTACTTGTCGTTTTTCCATTACAATAAAAGGTTTGTTTTTTATTTACGGTTAAAGTAGGGATTAACTTGAGTCACTGGGGTGCTGATGGGTGCTTGGCTATTGCACTTTGCTCATATGTGTATGGGGGGGGGGGGGCATCTGTGTTTCCTTAGACTAAACTAGTTTAATTAATGCCTGTATTCTAAAAGCTCAGTCACACTCACACTCACACTCAATGAGTCTCCACTCAGTGTCACTGAGTATGAGACTACATTCACTCTCTGAGGAGTGCCCGCGGTTAATTTGCTCACTCATACCCATGATAGGTGTCAGCCATTTCCACTTAAGAGGGTGTCAGAAGCAGTGAATAAAATCGTCTGGCGTTAGCCAGAATAAAATACTAAAGACCAATTCAGACAGGAAAGAGTTAGAGAGATTTAAGTGAGATTTCGCTTAAAAGTTGTGTCCGTTAATAGCTGGGGTTCAACTGCATGCACTATTTAAAAGACAATTTTGGACAGAAGAAAGTTAAGTTATAATATAGATTATTTTTGTGGAAACACCGCATAAAATATTTATTTGCTAAGCTTTCGGCCTGACGTGGTGTTTCGACAAAAATAATCTATATTACATTATCGCCATGAAAACTTTCAAAAAAGTTAAATTAATATTTCTTATAGATCTGGAACCTCCTACATTTGGAAATACCTGTCCCCAGAGCATTACCAAGTTTGTGGACAGCAAAGATGACGGGATTGTCACATGGACAGAGCCGACTGCAACGGATAATGTTGTGGTAGACACGATGCAGAAGAACAACGTAAAGTCAAAGTACCCTGTTGGAGTAACAAGCGTCAGTTATATAGCCAGAGATGCTGCCGGTCTCACATCAACTTGCTCGTTTACGATCACAGTTATTAGTAAGTATAAACATCGCTCATGTGTACAGTTCGCAAGTTCGTTTCGAAGTTTGCAAGTTCGTTCCGAAGTTCGCAAGTTCGTTTCAAAGTTCGCAAATTCTTTCAAAGTTCGCAAATTCTTTCCGAGGTTCACAAGTTCGTTCCGAAGTTCGTTCTGAAGTTTGCAAGTTCGTTTCGAAGTTTGCAAGTTCGTTTCAAAGTTCGCAAGTTCGTTCCGAAGTTCGCAAATTTGTTTCGAAGTTCGCAGTTCGTTCCGAAGTTCGCAAGTTTGTTTCGAAGCTTGCAAGTTCGTTCCGAAGTTCGCAAGTTCGTTTCGAAGTTCGCAAATTCGTTCTGAAGTTCGCAAGTTCGTTCCGAAGTTCGCAAGTTCGTTCCGAAGTTCGCAAGTTCGTTTCGAAGCTCGCAAGTTCGTTCGGAAGTTCGCAAGTTGGTTTCGAAGTTCGCAAATTCCGAAGTTCGCAAATCGCCAGTTAAGCTACACATTTGATTGGCTGCTAGGAACCAAGCAAATGATTGACTAATCAAACGTTTCTCTCTGACGAAGGGCCTTAGCTCGAAACGTCAGACTCCTACGTTCTCTGCTTCGGCAGTATATCTAACCTTACTATATTTCAAATGATTGATTGATTGATTGATTGATTGATTGATTGATTGATTGATTGATTGATTGATTGATTGATTGATTGATTGATTGATTGATTGATTGATTGATTGATTGATTGATTAATTGATTGGTTGGTTGGTTGGTTGATTGATTGATTGATTGATTGATTGATTGATTGATTGATTGATTGATTGATTGATTGATTGATTGATTGATTGATTGATTGATTGATTGATTGATTGATTTTAAAATTATATTTTAAAACTTTATTAAATCTCTGTGTAAAATTCTTTTTAATTGGCAAGAAGTTAACTTTGATTTTTTTTAATGTTTTAGATGTATGCGGTAGTTCATCCTGTGGATTTGGAGCGACATGTGTTTTGAAAAATGTCAATAGCTATAAATGTGTTTGTGGTAGTACATGCCCGACCGTAAATAATAACCATGTATGTGGATCTGATGGCAAGAACTACACCAACGAGTGTTATTTGCGATTAGCTAGTTGTAATGCACAGAAGAACATCACTGTTGTTAAAAAGGGAAATTGTGGTAAGTTAATATTACGAACATTACTGGAATTTAACTTGGGGAATTTCAGGGTTTGAAATTTGCCGTATTAAAATATCCACTGGATACTAGAAATCTTAATTTCAGTGTCCTGACGGAATACCATGAAAATTTCGATAGCGCACAGTCAAAGGAGCTGAAGTAACGTCTTACAATGCAGCGTAATGTCTTACAATGTGGCTCAATGTCTTACAATGTAGCTCAATCTCTTACAATGTAGCTCAATGTCTTACAATGTAGCGTAACGTCTTACAATGCAGCGTAATGTCCAATGTAGCGCAATGTCTTGCAATGTACCTTAATGTCTTACAATGTTGCCCAATGTCTTACAATGTAGCTCAATGTCTTACAATGGAGCGTAACGTCTTACCATGCAGCGTAATGTCTTACAATGGACCTCAATGCCTTACAATGTAGCGTAACGTCTTACCATGCAGCGCAATGTCTTACAATGTAGCGCAATGTCTTACAATGTAGCGTAACGTCTTACATTGCAGCGTAATGTCTTACAATGTAGCGTAACGTCTTACAATGCAACGCAATGTCTTACAATGTAGCTCAATATCTTACAATGTAGCGTAATGTCTTACAATATAGCGTAACGTCTTACAATGTAGCGCAATGTCTTACAATGTAGCGTAACGTCTTACAATGCAGCGTAATGTCTTACAATATAGCGTAACGTCTTACAATGTAGCGCAATGTCTTACAGGGTAGCGTAATATCTTACAACGTAGCGTAACGTCTTACAATGTAGCGCAATGTCTTACAATGTAGCGTAATGTCTTGCAATGTAGCGCAATGTCTTACAATGTAGCGTAACGTCTTATAATGCAGCGTAACGTCTTACAATGTAGCGCAATGTCTTACAATGTACAATGTAGCGTAACGTCTTACAATGTAGCGCAATGTCTTACAATGTAGCGTAACCTCTTACAATGTAGCGTAAAATCTTACAATGTAACGTAACGTCTTACAATGTAACGTAACATCTTACAGTGTAACGTAACGTCTTACAATGTAGCGTCATCTTACAGTGTAAAATCAACACCATCTGGGTAGTAGCCAACGAAAGAGGAACCTACTGGCTGACTCCGAGTGCGTTCGACCAACTCATTGCGCTAAAGTACGTCGGATTAAACGCTTACATATAACTTGTTGTGTATTTTAGGTTGTGATCTTAAGAGGAATGCAGCCGATAATGATTCAAATACTGTTGATTGTACATTAGTCAATAATAGCTTGGCATGTAAAATAGAATGCAAGCCCGGTTATGATGCTCCGTTACGTGGTTTCCTAAATCTAGTATGTGAGAACAAAAAATGGATTCGAGGCAATAATGCCGGGAAACATGTTCCAGTAAATAAGTCTCCACCTACATGTTACAGTAAGTAAGATATCAATAACCAAAATTAGTATAGTAAATAAAGTTTGCGTAATATAAGGATTATTAGCGTAAGTAAACATTCTTATGTCATTATGTTAAATTTCAGAAAAGGTATCTGCTTCAAACAGTCAGTGCTCATCTGGTTTTAAATTGAAGTATGACCCCGATTTTTGTGGTAAGTTCATTAAAATAACAATTTTTGTTGGGAAAGCTGTTCAAAAAGTCAAGTTGGCTTGCTCAACTTTTGTGACCCATCATTAATTTCACTATTTTTTCCAACATTATTTTAGTATGCGTAGTCTGTCTGTCTGTCTGTCTGTCTGTCTGTCTGTCTGTCTGTCTGTCTGTCTGTCTGCCTGCCTGCCTGCCTGCCTGCCTGCCTGCCTGCCTGCCTGCCTGCCTGCCTGCCTGCCTGCCTGCCTGCCTGCCTGCCTGCCTGCCTGCCTGCCTGCCTGCCTGCCTGCCTGCCTGCCTGCCGGTCGGTCGGTCGGTCGGTCGGTCGGTCTGTCTGTCTGTCTGTCTGTCTGTCTGTCTGTCTGTCTGTCTGTCTGTCTGTCTGTCTGTCTGTCTGTCTGTCTGTCTGTCTGTCTGTCTGTCTGTCTGTCTGTCTGTCTGTCTGTCATTCATTCATTCAATTATCCATCCATCCATTCATCCCTTTATTCACTTGACTTCACTAATCAATGAAATACGTATGTTATCCTGCTCTAGTTCCATGTCCTCCAGGAAGCTCCTTACAGAACAATCAATGCCAAGTATGCAAAGTTGGAGAGTACCAGGATGTAAAGGCTCAAACATCTTGCAAACCATGTGAATCTCCCAATACATCGTTAACAACTGGGGCGGAGAGCTGCTATTTTAATCATGGTATGTTTTAATGGGCAACTATACGTTTCCAGGTTATTCTATTTTCCGTTAACTCATTCCACGTCTGGCGTTAGCCAGAATAAAATACCAAAAACCAAGTCTGACAGCAAAGAGTTAGAGTCTGAAAAGTTTATCTAAAACTGAAGAAATAATTGAAACCAGTCACTCGGCTCCACTTTTATGAACTGTTTGAGTTTTTGCTCCTTTTGCTGAACTCGTGTGAACGACGACCGCGTCGAAATCAAGACTGGTACTAGTCCCTTGTCATGTCATACCGATAACAAACAACAAGGTGATTGATTGGTTTTACCGTTATGACGTCAAAGACAATGGAGTACCCATTCTCCTAGAAACGCGGTCATGCTTCAAGAGGACCTAGGAAGGCTTCGCTGATAATTTTTTTTGCTTTACCTCGAAATTCATATTTTCTTTACTTTTGCTAAGTTATGATAATCCTTTCAGAAGAAAATATAACTTCAAAAGGTTTAGTTAACCTTTAAGAAAGCTGCGTATTTAGCTAACGAGCCGACGAGTCAGTCTGTCTGTCTGTCTGTCTGTCTGTCTGTCTGTCTGTCTGTCTGTCTGTCTGTCTGTCTGTCTGTCTGTCTGTCTGTCTGTCTGTCTGTCTGTCTGTCTGTCTGTTTCTCTATCTTTTTGTTTGTTTGTTTGTTTGTTTGTTTGTTTGTTTGTTTGTTTGTTTGTTTGTTTGTTTGTTTGTTTGTTTGTTTGTTTGTTTGTTTGTTTGTTTGTTTGTTTGTTTGTTTGTTTGTTTGTTTGTCCGTCTCTCCCTGTCTTTGTCTGTCTGTCTGTCTGTCTGTCTGTCTGTCTGTCTGTCTGTCTGTCTGTCTGTCTGTCTGTCTGTCTGTCTGTCTGTCTGTCTGTCTGTCTGTCTGTCTGTCTGTCTGTCTGTCCTTATTTATATTAATGATCTCCCATATTGTTTAGAACACTCCAATCCGCGAATGTATGCGGATGATACAAACACCGCAATTGCAGGAAAATCATTAAGTGATATCATCCATTCAACCAATAATGACATGAGAAATATTGGAAATTGGCTGATATCGAATAAATTAAGCTTAAATGTAGCAAGAACCGAATATATGTTCATTGGATCTGATGACAAGCTTAACAAAATTAAAGATATGCCTTATGTATATGTCAATAAGCAACCGGTTAGAAGGGTTAAATCCAGTAAGTCCCTTGGACTTTATGTTGATGAGAGACTTGCTTGGGTTGACCAGATAGATAACACTGCAAAGAAAGTTTCATCGGCAATAGGTGGCCTCAAGCAGGCAAGACAATTTATTAACCACTCGACTGCTATTACTATTTACAAATCTCTGATTCAACCTTTGTTTGATTACTGTGATATTGTTTGGGATAACTGTCCAATTGCACAAAAAACAAGGTTACAAAAGCTTCAAAATAGAGCTGCTCGAGTTATAACACAACAAGGTTATGACATCAGATCCCATGAAATACGTGAAGAGCTTGGTTGGGTAACTCTTGCCAATAGACGCTCAAAGAATAAAGCTATAATGATGTATAAGGTTTTGAATGATGCTGCACCCTCTTATCTTAGAGATTTATTTCAAACATATCCAAGTACATTAAACTACTCTCTAAGAAGTAGAGATACAAATGTTCTACTGCCAAAACCCAAAACCGAATACCTCAAAAAGAGTTTCAAATTTTCTGGAGCAAAGCTATGGAATGAGTTACCCAACGAAATAAAATTAGAAAATTCCCTAACTTCGTTCAAAAGAAAAGTGTCGTTACACAGTCTCATTCAATCTGATTAGTTAAATTGTAAATAATATATTTTTATTGTTATTGTATATATTTATAACTAATACCTTGTTTTGGCTCACATGAAAAGCAATTTATTGTAAATTGATTGTGATTCCGAAGTTAAATAAATTTTTCTGTCTGTCTGTCTGTCTGTCTGTCTGTCTGTCTGTCTGTCTGTCTGTCTGTCTGTCTGTCTGTCTGTCTGTCTGTCTGTCTGTCTGTCTGTCTGTCTGTCTGTCTGTCTGTCTGTCTGTCTGTCTGTCTGTCTGTCTGTCTGTCTGTCTGTCTGTCTGTCTGTCTGTCTGTCTGTCTGTCTGTCTGTCTGTCTGTCTGTCTGTCTGTCTGTCTGTCTGTCTGTCTGTCTGTCTGTCTGTCTGTCTGTCTGTCTGTCTGTCTGTCTGTCTGTCTGTCTGTCTGTCAAGTCAAATCAAATCAAATCAAATCAATCAACCTCTCTCTCTCGTAGTTTATTATAAGTAACGCGTACGGCTTACGCGTAAAGTAGTTAGACACAACTGGTGTAATTAAAATAAAACATTCTCCTCTTTTCTCTTTCTCTTTCATCCAGTTTCTTTCAAACATCTCTCTCGTGTCCCACTACCTCATTTCATGTCATCTTCGGTAAAAAGTATTTATAATCTATAAATTATTTGTAATATTTTTGTAAACAATAATTTTTTGTTGTTTCAGGTGGTAATGTTGTTTATATGGTGTTTAAAGTTGAAAAAACACAACAAGTAAGTTATAAGTATGTACAGTCGAAGTTGTATAGACCGATTGCGAAACTCCCTGGGTCCCATGCACGTTACTTTATTGGCTGTTCTTATAATACACCAATAATAACGGCCAATAAACTAACGTGTATCGGTCTATTAGACTGTCACTTTTGGGCATTATCATAATGAGCGCTAAGTTCGTTCCAGGCGGCATCAGAGTCTCTCAAGCTTTGTGTATTTAACTTACCCCAATCCTAAAATAATATTACTGATCATAATCATCATCTTTATCATCATCATCATCATCATCATCATCATCATCATCATCATCACTGCAACCACGATCATCGCTACCATCACCACCACCAATTATAATCATCACAGCCACCATTACTATCACCACCATTACAACCACTATCACTATCACTGTCACCACCGACTATCACAACCACTATCACCACTACTATCACCACTACTATCATCACCACTACCATCATCATCTTCAACACCATCATCACCAGCACTACCACCAATCATCATATGCATCATCACAACTACCACCATCACCATCACCACCACCACCACCACCACCACCACCACGACCACCATAACAACAACAACCACCACCGATCATCATCAACATCACAACTACAATCACCACTATCATCACCACCACCACCGCCATCAGCATCATCATCATCACCACCACCACCACCAATCGTCATCATCATCATCATCATCATCACAACTATCATTACCCCCTCCACCATTATCACCATCACCACAGCAAATCTGTGCTTTAGTACATGATGATTCGTATAGACAAATAGACAAACTGGTTCTCATAGGCCTTTGCTTATGACGTCAAAACGGTCAATCTGGAGGACAATGTACAGAGCAAATTATTAATCAAAATTTCACTGTTTAGAAGTCCTCTAGCAAGGAAATAAGTGCAAATGGTTTATACATTTATAAATGTCCACTGAAAAATCAGTTCATTTAGGTCTTTAAATGGAGATAGAACTGGTAAACTTGGCTCACCCTGTCACTCGCATTGTTGTGGAACAACTTTATCGTTTTACTCTGTCTAACACCAGACGATTTTACTCATCAAGGGAAGACATGCATGAAAGAGTTAACCAGCAATTTCTGTTTTGTAGTATTCCCAAGACAAACTTCGCACAGAACTGGCCAACGCATTAACTGACTATTGCAGCGAAAATACATGCCCCTTTGATGACAATAAAACAAGGTAATATGTATATACAACAATCGAAATATAGCAAGGTTAGATATACTGCCGAAACAGAGAACGTAGGAGTCTAACGTTTCGAGCGAAGGGCCTTCGAAGGCCTTCGCTCGAAACGTTAGACTCCTACGTTCTCTGTTTCGGCAGTATATCTAACCTTGCTATATTTCGATTGTTGTTTCCACACTGCCTACGCAGCACGCGTATTAATATGTATATAGATTTACACAACAAACTAAAGCCCCGGTCAAGCGAGGATGAGAGTTGATGAGAGTTGGCAAGCGAGAGTTTGTCTGAGAGTTTTCTCAACTCTCATGCCCTGGTCAAACGAGGATGAAAGTTGATGAGAGTTGACCATGAGAGTAGACGAGAGTTGCAGGATTTACCGCGCGTAGCAGGGAGACTAGGAACGAATTTCGAGGTAAACAAAGTACTAAACTCTCGTCAACTCTCATATGCCAACTCTCATGACCGGTCAAACGAGCAAAAACTCTCATCAATTCTCATTAAAATTTGAACCAGCTCAAAGTTGATGAGAGTTGATAAGAGTGCATGAGAGTCGATGAGAGTTGGTGGTCAAACGCGACCGAGAGTTGGAACTCTCATCGACTCTCATCAACTTTCATCCTCGTTTGAGCGGGCCTTAAGTGTCTTTGGGTATATTACGTAATATTTCATAAACGAGCGAGAGTGTTTTACGAGGGGTTACAAACACGAGAGGACAATGAAAATCACGAGGCCGTAAACTGAGTAATTTTCTTTGTTCTCGAGTGTTTGGAAAACATGAGAGAATAATGAAAATCACGAGGCTGCAGGCCGAGTGATTTTTATTGTTTTCGAATGTTTGCAACGAGAAAACTACGAGGTAATAGGCCGAGTGATTTTTGTTGTTCTCGAGTGTTTGCAACCCCCGGTAAAACACGATACACGAGTTTATGAAAGAGCTTCTCAGTCGTCAATTATAGTAGAGGGACTTGATGATATTGGTGCATATTGGATTAGACAATGGTTTCACGTTGAATTTATAATTAAGAAATGTGGTAATAAACGGTTCTTTGTTTGTGCCGTTTATTATCTGATTACTTAATTATAAATTCAGTTTGCGCGATCGTTACCGGGTTTCAAAACTCATGCACATGACCAAATATTTTTTCCTGATTGACTAATTAGTTCATGAATTATTAATGAGTTAGAGAAAAATATATATTTATCCTTTACCAAAAATACCTAGAACAACAAATGTCTTTGTTTTGTCTTTGAAAAAGACAATCTGAATAGTTTTCCAAAGAAATTCTAATTCTAATTACAACCTCAGGAATAGTGGACGGAACGTTGAACAAGCATGTTATAATACATTTTGTTATATACCAAAGACTTTCGTTTGCCAAAGATGAAATCCTATTGGTCAAATCATGGTCACGTGTTGTTCAACAAACTCAATGTTTCTTTCTGCCGAGGGAAACATTGCATTGTTTCCCTCTGACGTCAACAACGAAGAAGGAAACAGTGCAGTTTCCCTCTGACGTCAGCTTTAATCATGCGTTGTTCACGTGAATACACAATGATTATTGCATCAGATCAAGAACTTTGGACTTTTCGGAACCTTTTGAAAACAAGAGCTGTTTCGAGCTTGTTTGCCATGAAATAGTCCATTTTCCAAAGGAAAGAATGCGCATCTTCAAAGAAGGTCTGAAGAAAACCTGGATGAATTTAAAGCTGTTCTTTGTACTTGTTGAGTCTGGTGTATTTGTTTAGTTGAATTGAAATTACGAAGACAAAGTCAAAGTGTTTTGGTAATTTTTTTGCCTTTTGCAAGTTTCGAGTCAACTTGGTATTTTGTATTTTAAAAGTCTTTGGTATATAACGAAACGCTTGTTGACTTTTGCCTCGAGAAACATGCCCCCACCCCGGGGTCGCGATTCAAGAGCAAATGCCGCAGGGTGTGGATACAGATGTTTACCAAATCCCCCACCTTCACCCGGCCTCCCCCCCTCGGGCTCAACACTGATTCGTGCATAAATTCCCCTAGCTCAAATGAACACCTAAGCACCGGCGTCTTGTTCCAATTGAAAAATATCTCGTTATTTGACTCAATCTTTGAATCTCTAATGTAGTTGTTTACGAGAGTTTCGTCTGTATTTATTCTCTAATGTAATTCTTTACGAGAGTTCCGTCTGTATTTATTTTAGCCGAAAAAGAAGAGACACTGTGCAGTATAAGTTCGACAAGGAAGATATCATAATAGTGTCAGAACAAATTAATGACAATGGAAGAAAAGTCGATTTTATTATCCTCGACCCAACTTCATCAGGACGTGAATCAACCAAAGCCTTTTCTTCAAATGTGCTGTTGAAAGTTTTGAAAACTCAAAAACTTCCCTCAATAGAGGTGGTATTTGTTGGTGTTGTGCGAACTCAGACCCAGACCACCGCTGGCACCGCGACAGCCCCTAGTACATCTGATTCTAAACCCAATTCTGGATTAATTGCTGGAGTGGCGCTTGGAATACTCTGCCTTATTGCAGTCGCTGTTGGTGTATTCATACGTAGACGAAAGCAGAAAACGTAAGGCTCTTCAAATGATTTTTGTGGTGGTGATGATGTTGATAGTAGCGGTGGTGATAGTGGTGGTGATGATGATGGTGGTGATGATGATAGTAGTGGCTATGGTGGTGATGATAGTGGTGGTGATGATGATGGTGATGATGATGATGGAGGTGATGATGATGGTGATGATGATGATGGAGGTGATGATGATGGTGGTGATGATGATAGCAGTGGCGGTGGTGGTGAAGGTGATGATGATGGTGGTGGTGATAGTGGTGATGATGGTGATGGTGGTGATGATTATGATTGGCGGTGGTGGTGATAATTACTATGATTGGTGGTGGTGGTGATGTTGGTGGTGGTGGTTGTAGTGGTGATGATGATTATGATTGGTTGTGGTGATGATGGTGGTGGAGGTGGTGGTGGAGATGGTGGTGGAGATGGTAGTAGTGGTGGTGGTGGTTATGTTGGTGGTTGTGGTGATGGTAGTGGTGATCAATGATGATGATTATGACTGGTGGTGGTGATGATGATGGTAGTTGTGGTGATGAGGATGATGGTTGTGATGGTGGATTTAGTGGTGATGATTCTGGTGGTGGTGGTGATGAATAGAAGTGATGGTGGTGATAATGATGATTATGACTGGTGGTGGTAGTGTTCAGAATGGTGGTGATAGTGGTGGTGGCAGTGGTATTGGTGGTTATAATGACGACAATGATATGACAGTGTTAATGTTGATGTTGCTGTTTCTGCAGCTTTTGTTGTTGTTGTTGTTGTTGTTGTTGTTGTTGTTGTTGTTGTTGTTGTTGTTGTTGTTGTTGTTGTTGATGATGATGATGATGATGATTTTACCCTCACACGTCACGTTTTCTTAAAGGACATTGGCAATAAAAATTAACTTTGTCTAATTTGAAAGAACTCGTAAAATTGTAACAGAAGATCTTTTACAACTTTTTTGTATCTTTCTTCGTTTTCAAAATAATTCAGTTTGTTTGATATGTAAATTAGATGGTCTCTGACTTCAGGATTTTTTAGTGCCACAAGACGATTTTATGTGCACAGTTTCAAGTTATTTCGTTAAACAAACTTGACTGATTTTGCTACGTGTGAACAACACTGTACCCTGCTCTTGACGTCAGAAACCATCTAAAAACCATAAACAAACTATAGACCTGCAAAAAATAAACAAACTGGAATATCTTGAAAACGAAGAGAGATACGAAAACGTTGAAACAGATCTATTACAATTTTACCAACTCTTTCAAATTAAACAAACTGAATTTTTATTTTCAGTGTCCTTTAATCTCACCCTTGTTTAAATATTCCTTGTATATTATTTGTAGCCGACTTAAACGTTCCAAAGTTCCCGCAGTTCAGTTTTCACAAGAAAGTGGTGGTCGCGTTATGCAGATTGTTGACCACAACTACGAGAACCCAGATGCTATCGAAAATGGCATACAATTTTCCTTTCTCAACCAAGTGTACAGCGAAGGCAACCAACCACCACCACCTTCTTATGCCACCACTCCCATTAATGGCCTAGCTGCGGGCGCCACCGCCCTGCCTGATCAGGATGTTTGCGAAACGCCTACGGGTGAGGTGTTGCTCGAAGTGAAACACCTCAGGGCAGCTCTGCCTGTAAAGTACTTCCAAAACCGTGCCCCACGAAACGTTTACAGTCTCCCACGAGGTGAGGAACCGCATTATGAAAGCGCAGGCGCAGACGGGTCGCAGACCGCGAGGTCCATTTTGCGAAATGTTCCAAGAAAGAAGGTTATCTACGACAACGAACGTGGAACCACGCGAGTTACCCCACGCGGTGCGGTCCACGATCTACGCGATGTTACGCAGGAACAAAGCGAACCCCAAACTTCGCACTTTTCTAGGGATTTTAAGCCAAACCCCTCTTTTTTTACCAAAGGGTAAATCGCCTATTTTAATCGATTTTTTCACGTTACTTTTTTTGCACAATATAATTATCGTAACTTTCTATTTTTTTAATTATTAAACAGCCTTGTAATATTTTAATACTGAACAGACAAGGATATAGCTCCACGGCCCATATATATAGCTGTGCACACGATCGATGTCGTTTGTAAATGTTTTCATTTCGGAAACGTGTTTTAGAAAGTAGCGTTTTTATCGCGTGTTTTCACGAAAACGGATAAAAACGAGGGTTTGATTTTTATTCTCGACTTTAACACTTACATAACTTTGTAACCTCTTTATAATTAGCACAGTATACTTTTGTAACTCTTATTTTATCCTGAAAGACCTACCGTGGGTAAATAAAGTTATCGTATCGTATCGTATCGTACATTTAAAAATAATGTATATGAATTGTTCAAATATTACATATAAAAAATATATTGTGCGCAGGCTAGATAAGACCTTATTTACAATGTTGTGGACTTACAGGTACATAGTATACACTTACTAGCTGGCATTACAAGGCTAATTATTTACACCGATTGTACCTCAAACAGAAGAGTTCATTGTTCAATCTCATGATATTCATTGAAGCAATTTTTATTTGCATTGCTGCACAAATATATTTTGCATATGGAGCACTGACTGAGGGCGGGATTCAACCTTTTTTTGAGAACAAACCTCACAGCGACCCCTTTTCTTTCCATAAACAAGCCAGTGAGCCCCCCTGTTTTCCAATCTGATGGCCTTTGACATTGAGTACACAGTTTTACGACGCTTTGTTACAGTCAGGGGGGGGGGATCCTCAGGGGGCACCCAACCTTTGGCTTTTGGCACAGAGTGACGAGACTTTGAGCAACATCTCTTCTAAACTCAAGTGCAGTCATGCTTGTGTTCTCTAATTTATTAAATGCAATCATTGCATTTATCACAGTGCGATCAATTATGGCAAAGAATATTCTGTGCCACCATTTGATTGCCTTCCTATCCAGGCCATACATAGCACAAAGCATATCAGCTTTGTCTACACCCCGACAACACGAACAGGTTTGCTGTCATTCCATTTTACATATAAAATGCCTTTTGTAGATACCCAGTGATCAAATTCACCTCACTCACGATCTTTGCCCTTTTCTATCCCTACTGGCAGTGCTCTTCTGCATGGTACTTACTATACCTTCTAATGGTAGCACAAGCATCAACACTATTAGCTTTTAGGTACTCCATAAGTGGAATGGAGGAGAAATAATTATCAAAATAGACCTGGTGATGTTTGCCACGGGGAGCACGGATGGCGTGTGCTGTTAGGGCGCTGCCTCTCACCAATAGTTAACACTTTGAAGCCTGGGCCTCTCCCTGTGCTGAATAAAATCGTCTGGCGTTAGCCAGAATAAAATACTAAAGACTCGTTTGCAGGCTTCAAAGTGTTAAAGAGATAGGTTTTAACACTTTAAGGCCTGGACCTCTCCCTGTGCTGAAAAAAATCATCTGGTGTTAGCCAGAAAAAATACTAAAGACTCGTCGTCAGGCTTCAAAGTGTTAAGCCCAGTCGGACGGGGTTAGTACTTGGATGGGTGACCGTTTGGGAATAACCCTGTCCTCCGCCAGCTTGGGACTAATGTGAGTAGGGTTTAGTTGGTCTCTCCTGTGCTCCGAGGGTTTTTCGCCGGGTTCTCCGGTTTTCCTCCCTTCGTAAAATCAACACCTAGGTCTTAGTTGTCTACACATAGGAGTTTGGTGTCAATTGGGACGAAAGTTCTGTTCCTCTCTCCTGCTACACGCGTTAAGTGGCAAATTTAATAAATTCAAATTCAAAAATCTATGAAGATCATTAACCATAGTTCTTGCCATTTTCTCACCTAACCCAAATTCATCCATTACAGCACCGTTCGCGAGTAAGGTAACATTGACTCGCGAGTAGCGAGTACTCGCGCGTCATAGCGAGTACGCGCTTCGGCTCGTTACGCGCGAGTACTCGCACTTCTAGCGAAACCAAACATTGGCAAATACTCGCAACTCGCTACTCGCGAGCATTGCGAGTCAGTATCACCTATAGGATATCAGGAAACTACGGGACATTTATATGAAAGAACTACTCAAAGCAATCAACTTTACTAACTGTAATAAATTAAAACGAGGAAGGCTTATACAAGTTTTGTTGGACAGCATTTCAATACATGGCGACGGCTGTTATTGAAGTATAATATGCACTGTCATCGCGCGATGAACAATCTAAGTTTGACTTCAATTGATGGAAATGACAGAGCAATCAAAGACAAGTTTATGATGATATGATACATAGAAACAATAATTAAAGGCACGGCATTTCAATATACATCCAATGGCGTCGCGCCGTCGCTGACATGCATATCTTGCAAATTATAGCCCGTATTTACTCGTTTAACCGCCGCCCCCGATTAAGCGCCGCATATGAGAGCAAAAATCACAGAATAAAGAACTGAGCAGAAGGGCTCGGAGTGTCGCCGTTTTTAAAAATATTAAAGAGCGCCGCCCTCGAATAAGCGCCGCACTTAGGCTTGGTTTAGACGTCGAAGTTCCGTCGCATTTAATTCGTCGCATTTAATGCGACCAATTTTATCCGACGGAAATGCAACGTCTAAACCGATTTTATTCGACGCGTCGCATTTAATTCGACGCTGTCGAATTATGCGACGAGCTGTGTCGCATAATTCGACGGAAATGCGACGTTGATTTAGACGTCGCATAAAATACAGTCGAATAAAATGCATAAATTAGTATAATCACTTTTTCTATCCTACAATATCCCTCAATACCCAACAATTTTATAGTTCGTGGGCCCCACGAAGATCATTTTCAACATGTCGTACTTGTTTGTATCGTCCAGAATGTTTTGTGACGGACGAAAACAATTAGTATGAAGTTGGGTGGCAATAAAGGGTTACTTGCTAAAGGTATTGGAGTTTTCGGCTGAAGAAAACTGTCGAACTAGCCGAAAGCGACACATTAATCGAGTTTTAAGAATTAGAGAGCTTTAAGCGAAAGCTTATACATTCACTAACGACAAACGGGCGACCAACGACATATGTTGAAACACAGAGAGCCTCTGAAGGTCTTCTTTGTGTTTTAGCTTTTTGATATACACACTTGAAGATAAAAACATGGCGTTTCTCTTAACAGCTGGGTGCCATGCAAATTGGAATGCGCGGTAATTCGAAACTCGAAACACCAACTTAAGAGCTATTTGGCGTTAAATTTCAACCGTAACATTAAATGCGACACATTAAATTCGACGTCTAAACCGAACTGTGTCACTTCCGTCGCATAATCGTCGCATTAAATTCGACGAATTAAATGCGACGGAACTTCGACGTCTAAACCAGGCCTAATTCACAACAATGCGGTGCTTAATCGAAGCACCGTCAGACAGAATTGTTAGAAATTTATTGTCCCGTATTACAGTGTTTATATGTTCAAAGTGAGTATATTTCAATGTGAATGACAAGATAACATCTGAAACATGTTTATTTTATTGATAAGATTTCTTGTTATCGTTTACAAATAAAATAATTTTTAAAGAGCGCCGCCCTCAAATAAGCGCCGCATCCGAAACACTAAAAATCAGGGCGTTTATACAGGCGTATATAAGCGCCCTGCTAAAAATTTAAAAAGCGCCGCGGCGCTTAAACGAGTAAAGCCGGTTTTCCACTAGGCGACTTTTTTCGCGCGAAGCGACTTTTTCTTTTGTCCCATGAGCTCTGAGCTGGAACCACTGATCTCAAATAATATACTCATTATACTGGATAGAGCATCTATATATTGGTTCGCGCCTGGCAAAAATTGAAGTCGGAAGTGAGGCTGAAAATGTCGCGGCGGCCATATCCGGTGGGACCCACTTCGTAGTTATATCACTATTGCTGAATCATAGTTTTCGCTTCAAATGATCGGATTTTTAACGAAAACCAGCTAAATTTTACATTCTTAACAAGAAAATGTACCTGTCGCTATGGGAGAACTTAAAAGTGGCTGGGATCATGGAAAATCAGCCGAAATTTCACGATTTTACTGAACGAAAATCAGCACCGACCACCAGGCTACAGTTTGAAGAATTATTAAGGACTAAAGTAAGGAACAAATAACATCTTGTATTCACTTTAGCAGTTTGACAGTGACTTTATGACAAAGTAAAAATATTACCGTTTCTATATCCGTCTTTTTCAACGTATCTTGGATCAGACGATCTGAGGGTTTTATACAAGATGTTTATTGGAAGTTTGTAGTTAGTTATTTAACAGGCAAATTTATAAGCATTTAACTCACTGTTTTACTATTATTGATGAAGTCGGATGAAGTCCTGTTACTATAATATTGACGAAGATAACCCCTGTTCACCTAGCATTTATGGTGTGCATTTTCAATATTTGTATCTGTGATGAACTCATGGCTGCCTATAGGCTTGCTGGAGAGACTTGCCAAGGGTTTTCTATTGGTATTTGAAAGAGTAGAATCATCTGAGATTGAAGTAAAATTATAATAATGGGGCATGGTTTGGCCAGTTCTGATTTACACACAGAAATAATTATTTATTGGTTATAATCTACTATATTCTTTTGTTATTTGAAACAGATAATAAGTCATGAGCTTTTTTCTAAAATAAACAAAGAGAAGGATGATTCCAAACTATTATTTACTACAGAAGTGTTTTCATTTCAAGATATTTTGGAAAAATTTTCAATCTTTACTACATTTATCATACCTCAATTATTATCTTGCATCATACAACTTTTTAGGCTTCATACCCATGCATCTATATGTCTTTTTCAGTGGTCTTTTCCTTATTGGATCCACACATATCACTAGCTCACTGCTGATCTTGGCAGAAGACAAGATCAGTCATTAACCCTTTATCGCCCAGTAGCCACTCTATTGACGAGTAAAATCATCTGGCGTTAGCCAGAGTAAAATACTAAAGACATTGTTGGGTGATAAAGGGTTAATTTTTTTTTGAGATGAGTGATCATACAGATGTTTATAAGATTTTAGTTTAATTAAAGCTGGTGTAACTAGCCACTCTGGATAGTACAAACAATTTTATTGAAATTAATTTAAGTTTTCTCTAATACAGACTAAGTGAGTCGCAAAGGACTGTTAAAATGTCAAAAAAATTTAAAATACTATCTAGCACCAGCTGTGGCTGGAGCACTGGCATGATCTTCCCTCCAATGCCCACAAATTATTGCTGGTTTAAAACGTGGTTTGAAATTATCCATACTTCCATACTGATAGTTTGCTACATCAAAATTTCAATCAAAGAAAACTTAACAAGCATTTGTTTAGTTCTACAATGATGGGTAAAACTTGGGGCTTGCAGTATATATTGTGCTTTTGGCTGTAAGAAGTGTAAAAAAGAAGGCAGCAGAAGTGATAGTGAAGGAAGCACTGATGATGAATCATCTCATAAATGACAACAACCAAGGACGTTCCATTTGTAAGTGCAGTTTTTATTTTGTTGATTTTGTTATATCAGTTTACAATGGTTTTGAGACTCCTGGAAAAAAATAAATTGTCATTTTTATTAATCCATTTGCACAATTGCACCTACAAATACAGTGTGGTATAACCTTACCAGTCATATGTAAACTGTCCTTCCTAGAGATCTAGTAAGGGTCACCCCTCATTGGTCGATGTTACTACAAAAGAAAGCTGAACTAAACTAACTTTATTTATACTGGATACTGATAACTCTATCAGTCATATCTAAACTGTTCTTCCTAGAGGTCCAGCAAGAGTCATTCCTCATTGGTCAGTGTTACTATGTCAGGAGGAAACTGGAGTACCCAGAAGAAATCTCTGGTGTTTGGTAGAGTCAAACTAGAAGCACTCCTCCAATGTACATGCATCCAAGTTGAAATTGTAATCTGATAAGTGCATCAAGTAGGAGCTAAACCCAGATTACAGAGTAACATCCTTAGATCTACAGTAATTCAGATGCATGTAACTGGAAAGACTTTTCTTGCTTTCAGCAAACTAGATAAAATTTTAATCTGCTAAATGTACAGTAAAACTGCATTGATCGAGTAGGAATCAAACTTGGGTGTAACTTCTTAATGGCCAGTAAGATGCCCTAACCATAATAAACTACCACTAACTCAAAATGTTATACAGTATGTACATATTTTGTTTGAAACACACTGTAGACAAAATGAATGTGTTGCTTAAAATTGAAAACACTATCAAGGGACAAGGGCTTGGCCAAAATACATACTGTACTGTAACCATAATAAAACCATCTGAACTGCATGGTTGAAGATTAGCCCAAATTCGACAAAACTAAGTATCGTTTGTTACCTTATCACATTAGAAAGCAAATATACTTACTACAAGAAAGTCAAGCACATTCTATCATGGCCATGAATTCATTTACTATTAGTCAATAACAAAACCTGGTAGTGAAAGTAGAGCTGCTCCCGATTAATCGATTAATCGATTATTTTTCCACAATCGATTATGCTTAACAGTAATCGGATAATCGGATCATCTATAACACCACACAGTGTGATGCGGGAATGAGTTAATTTCTTTCCAGATTAAAAAATTCACTCGCAGCGTGCAAAGTTTACCATAGTCTGATCGGGTTTACCAGTGCTGCGAAAATATCTTTAAAGTTTTTTATTAGAAGAATTTATTACCATTTGCGTCCAACATTGCGGCGTGCGGATTTTAAAACCTTGTTTCACGTTTCAAAACGTTAGTTTCGCCACGTCAAGTGTCATGTTTGAGCGATTAAATTGACACGTTTGGGGGCGTTAAACATTAATAACAAACATGTTTTGCTCATGCACTTGAAAGGTTTCCCGTTTTTTCCCAAGGTTATTAAGTAATAAAGAATAAAGTTATATTTTAATTTGCTGGTGTTACGTTCAATCAAGTTCTAAAATACAACTGTATTCTTTATTCAGTAATGCCACAGGTATAATACTTGCTTACAAGTTACAAACGTGCGAAAAAAATCGGGAAACCTTAAAAACCTTTCAAGTGCATGAGCAAAACATGTTTGTTAATATTTAACCGCCCAAACGTGTCAGTTTCATTGCTCAAACATGACACCTGACACATTCAACTTGCGCTTTGTCGCACAGTTTTCTGTCTTTTCGACATGTCTGAAAGCCGAAGTGACGTCTGGGACCATTTTGTTGCCGAGAATTAAACATCAGCGAAATGCAAACACTGCGACGCAACAATTCGCCGACATGGCAATACAACAAATCTTCGAGAACACCTTATTAGACGCCACTCGAATGTTTACCAACCAACCGCATCAACTAGCGCTGGCAGTTCATCGATAACGAGCTTTTTCAAAAGAAGATTGACCCATCAGGAGACAAAGCAAAATAGATCACTGCGCATATTGCCAACGTCTGCGTTAAAGATTTGCGTCCATTTAGCATTGTTAAAGATGCTGGGTTCCATGATCTCATTAAGCATGCATGGCCAACCTATCAAATTCCAAAACGAGAAACGATCCGTCAACTGGTCATGCTTCGACACACTGCGGGCATAAAAGCTTTAAAGAGCGAACAGGAAAGATTGAAATCTGACGTCTCTATTACAACTGACGGCTGGACCAGTATGGCTCAGGATAGTTACTGCACAATTACCGGTCAGTCACAGATTTAAATTGACAGTTTCTTCCCAAGTTGTAACTTTCAATCTACACCTGTTTTCATGTTTTGCTCTGCTAATTTATATCTTATTTATTAATTATTTAATTTTAATATTTTTTGTAGTGCACTTCCTTCGTGAATGGGAAATGACATGCAAAGTCCGCGCGACAAGAGCAAGCCTTGATCGTCATACCGGGGTGAATTTAGCTGTTGAGGTGAACGACACGATGAAAGAATTTGGCCTTGAAGATCGTGTGTTTGCCTGTATTCATAATAACGCTGCAAATGTTAACCTCGCTGGCCAAATGATCAATGGCACAAAAGAGAGACCGACAGCCTTCAATATCGGCTGTGCGGCGCATAGTCTAAATTTATCGATCGGAGATGCAATGAAGAAAGGGGTTGACCAGCCCTTTGAAAAGATGGTTGCTGCAGCCAGGAGGCTAGTGGGGCACTTTAAAATGTCCAGTCTGGCAACAAATGGTCTTCGTGCTAAAGTGAAAGAGATGCTGGCGTCTGAACATCATGGCAAGGGATTGATTCAGGACGTGTCTACCAGGTGGAACTCAACATTTTACATGTTGGAGCGTCTCGCTGTTGCGTTGGCCAGTCGTTGCGGTGTTGTCTGATCAATCTCTGACCAAGCCACAAGAAGCAAGGGTCCTAGATATGCCCGTCGAATCTTGGAAACTTGCTGAGGAAATAGTTCCAGTTCTTAGGAAGGTGGAGCTGGCTACTGTTCTTTTTAGCTCGCAGTCCAAAACAACATCCAGTGTTGTCCTGCCTGCTATTACCGGTTTAGTTCAACAATTGAAAGCCATGACGTTCGAGCGTGCGGTAACCGATGGCCGACGGCGGACAACCACTCCGCCAGGTCAGAATTTTAGGGATACCCTCGTCCAGTCGTTGACTGACAGATTCTTTCTCGACCAATTGGATGTTACCGGTGAAGAAACAGACACCTGCGAAATGGTTCCATTTTATCTGTTGGCTTCATTTATGGATCCCAGGTTTCGTGATCTGTCATTTCTGAGCGAAACCGAGCGGAGTGCATCAGTGGAGTTTGCGTCAAAGACCGTGAAAGCCATGCCATCATTACCTGCAAGTAGCGACGTTGCTGCTACCAGTTCATCGGAACCGGAGATCTTGCCACCGCCAAAGAAGAAGTCCAAATCAGACGTAGCCATGGAAGAGTTGCTTGGTAAAGGAAAATCGTCAAATAGCTCTGGGGAATCCACCTGCCAAGTAGAATCACGCGCGGAAAAGAACCAAAGGATTGATAAGAAAATTCAGCAGCTCAGCAACGAGGCACCAATTGGTTTGACGGAAGATCCGTTAATGTGGTGGAAAGAAAATGAGAAACGATACCCTCTCGTACGGAACCTTGCCGCCAGAGTATTAGCAGCTCCGCCGACGTCTGTGCCAAGCGAGCAGATTTTCAGCAAGGCTGGACTTGTCGTCTCAAAGAAACGTGCCTCGCTTAAGCCAGCCGTTGTCGACGCACTTTTATTTTTAAACAAAAATAACATGTAGACTCTGAGTGACAGTCACGTTTTTAATGAACTGTATTAGACTTCAGACCGTTTATATACATTGTATTTGTTACGTTCTTTAGTTTTTGACTTTTTGTTCACTTGAAAAATTATTGTAGAGTGATATTATTCTTTAATCTTGACAACTTGTTTTGACAGTTTTGTTAAACAGATAGGTAATAACGGACTATAATTACGATTACGAACACGTCTTAGTTAATTAAACCTGTCATAATTTATAAACCAATTATCCATAAGAGTCTCGCAAACACTTAGGAGTGTCAAAGGTAAACAACTAAAGTAAACATCCTTAATATCGTCTCTGTCTTTTCATGCATGTCTCTTGTGTGAAGTGTAACTGTAAGAGCGCGAGAAAGTGCGTAATCTATAATTGTGATTAACGTTCATTTTAAACGCAGATTTAAAACGTTTATACTGACTGGAGTGACAGGTGCAACACCCAAAAATTTAATAAAAACTTTAATTTAATTACAAACCACCATGGGCATGTCAATGATGTCATATTTAAATTAATTATCAATACGATTAATCGATATTAATCGATTGTTGACAACGATTAATCGATTACGAAAATTAACCGATGGGAGCAGCTCTAAGTGAAAGTGTCCAACTTTAAATATTAACAGGAAGACAATAAGCACAACTCAGACTCAACCGTGTTTCACTGAATTATAACCACAAAGAACTGAACAAACCGTTCTATTCAAGTTCGAATTCATGTGAACAGTATCAACAGCGGGTAAGTTTATTAGTTTAAAAAGACACAGTTATAACTTCTTGGCATTTAATCGGCATGAAATAAATCAAAACTTAAACAAACGCATCATGACATTTGTTTACCGAATTTGCTAGCTTTGAAGCAAATAAACAGGCAAGTGTATTTTGTAAAAAAAAGCACTTTCGAAACAAAAAAATAGTTCAAAACACTAAACTATTACTTAAAATAAGATTACAAACCTCAATTCGGTGGTAACTCTTCGTAACATCCCAGAATTTGGCGAAAAACGCCGTTCAACTGCTTCGACTCCTATTTACGCCATATTGAATGGGACCCAAGTGGGTCCCACCGGAAATGGCCGCCGCTAATCTATTTCCGACTTCACAGCCAGGACGGGATGCTCTATCCAGTATAATGAGTATATTATTTGAGATCAGTGGCTGGAACTAATCAGAAATCTATTGAATTCGAACAAAAGAAAGTTGCTTCGCGCGAAAAAAATCGCCTAGTGGAAAACCGGCGAACTTTTCTTCCCGTTAAACATCGGGAGCGCGAGGGCTTATTCTGTGGCGAGGGTCTGGGTGCGAGAATGGGGTTTGGCGAGTTGTTTCTTTTGAAGCTTTTATTGCCATTTTATCGATGTTTTTGAGTATTTGCAAGACATTTCACTGTTTCTCAGTTGTTTGCGTGTTGGCTATCGACTGGCTGTCGATCAAAAATAAGCTCGCAATGCGGTGGCGGAGTGGCAGGGTCAAGGTAAGCTGTCTCGTTATTCCATTGGCACACTATTTTCACAAACTCCAGTTACAATGTTTACAGTATATTTAGGTAGCCGTTGCCCAAATTTAGTTTATAGAACACAAGTTTTTATACCATGTTTAAATTGAGGAGTAGAAAGGTCCAGGTGATCTGGGTGATCCGGATGATGAGAATTCTGCCTCCTTAATAAAAGAGTATGCAACAACCAATGTTCATGGGGATCCTCAAAGCATCGTGGTAAGCCGCTTGGGCATTTGGGAAACAGCCAAACCTTATTTTTCAAGACAAAGGTTTCTTCAGAGAACTGGAATACTGCAGGTGACCTTTGCCACATTTGAGAGCCGAGAAGATGCTGTTGTCATGGGTGGACCTCGTAGAGAATTTTTTCACTTGCTCCTCAGAGGGTGGGTGGGTGTCTGAGTGGGTGAGGTATTGTGTGGGTGAGTGGGTAGGTGAGTGTAAAAGGGTGAGAGAGTGTGTTAGAGAGGGAGGATGCGAGTGAGTGATAGTAAAAGAGAGAGAAAGTGTGCATGGGAGGGAGAGGGAGAGAGACAGACAGACAGACAGACAGACAGACAGACAGACAGACAGACAGACAGACAGACAGACAGACAGACACAGACAGACAGACAGACAGACAGACAGACAGACAGACAGACAGACAGACAGACAGACAGACAGACAGACAGACAGACAGAGTAAGGCGAAGGAATGAGTGAATCAGAGACAGACAGACAGACAGACAGACAGACAGACAGACAGACAGACAGACAGACAGACAGACAGACAGACAGACCGACAGACAGACCGACCAACAGAGACAGACAGACCGACCAACAGAGACAGACAGACAGACAGACAGACAGACAGACAGACAGACAGACAGACAGACAGACAGACAGACAGACAGACAGACAGACAGACAGACAGACAGACAGACAGACAGACCGACCGACCGACAGAGACAGACAGACAGACACACAGACAGACAGACAGACAGACAGACAGACAGACAGACAGACAGACAGACAGACAGACAGACAGACAGACAGACAGAGTAAGGCGAAGGAATGAGTGAATCAGAGAGAGAGAGAGAGAGAGAGTGTGTGCGAGAAACACAGTAAGGGTGAAAGAGGGATATGGATGGATAAATAAATGGATGAGTGCAGGAAGACTTCAAAGCTTAGTTCTATTGTGTAGAAGAATGTAATTGGGTTGGTAACCATGGTAAGCACTCAATTTGAAAAGCAAACACACTGCGCTGTGTTTTTGTGTTAAAAAACAATAATGTTCCGCGTATTGTTAGTTCAATGATCAATTATACTTTAGATTAATTAGTGGAGAGACTGCAAATGTTTGAGAATAATGTCGTTCAAGGCTACTCCGTCTTATAGCCCAACACGTACATTGAACAGACCTACGCGATTGAAAACAGACAGATTAGAATTCCTATAATCCTTAAACTTAAAGATAACGATAAACAAAAACGACAAATAAAAGTATCTTGTGAATTACAAAGTAGAGTGTTGCGTAGGCAGTGTCGAGATACATACCAAGGGTGAACCGCCTAGATTTTTCGAACGAAATGCTGACATTTCAACGCCCTCATCGTTTCGATGGGCTTCCAAAAGCAGCAAAGCAAACTGACGTTTCGGGAAGAGCCCTCTCCTGGTTTCCATATAGTTGTAATTGTTGTAATTCAGTCGGCGACTGTCGCCGATCAAGTCTTACAACAATTACATGCAACTTAATGGAAACGCTTGTTGTAATCCAATCGGCGACAGTCGGCGACTGTTGTGGAAGTTGAATCAGGTTCAACTTCTATAACAATTAAACAGTCGCCGATGCGACAACAGTTAATAGAAACATCAATCGCCCACAGTCCGCGACTATTTGCTAGATGTTTGCAACGTAAAGCACAAAATTATTTACAAAAACCGGCCAAATCCTTTCAAAAAACCCTCGATTTTGTTAAAGAAGTCTACTAAATGACTATATAGTTCGAAGACTTGAACGCCGTACGCCAGCTCAAATGTTTGCAACTGTCCGCGTCAAACGTTCACGAAACATGATATTTAAGCGGCAAAGTTATTGAGCGTGTAAATAATGCTTGCCATATGTTACATGAACTGAAAATGATCACAAACATAGTTTTAGTCATTCAGTTTGTTTTTGAATATCAAGCTTAGCTCATCTCAACTTTGTCAAGACCGAGAAGTCCTCAGTCCGAGCGAATCGGCGATTTGAATTACAACAATTACAACTATATGGAAACACGACTATTGTGAAATATCGCAAGCACTCGCCGACAATCGCCGACTGAATTACAACAATTACAACTATATAGAAACCAGTCCACTCGAAACGTCAGTATTTCGTTCAAAAAAAAAATCTAGGCAATTTACCCTATACCACCTTTAGTTCACTTTACAATAGTTTATATTCGTTTTCCATAAGGAAAGTACCCAGAAGAAAGCCGAAGGCTCCGAGTCATTTAACTACATCAAAAACAAAGACTGCGACAAGATCAAAAGATAAGACTTAATTCTCTGGACTTAATTGAAATAATCTCACTTTATTAATTTGAATTTGAGTTTTTGTATCTGCGCAACGCGCAGATATATTGTTATCGTGTTGTGTGTGTGGTGTGTGTGTGTGTCTGTGGGTTAACTTTTTGGTGTAACCGCTGATCTGTAATGTGTGCAGTAGTGTGACTGTTTATATTTCCTCGCCATGTTGTATGAACTAAGGAGCGAGACGAAGAACAACATTATTTTCGAAGAAAGTCAATTGCAATGCTGTATGATTGGAGTAGTATGATTCAGGGATACTTTAAAATGATTGCGTCTGACCGTACGCCAAGTGATAGCATAATAATTCAATTTGATATTTGCGCTCATCTCAGTTCAAATAGATTTTTCTCCGTTGCTATTCTATACGATTTGTTCTAATTCACATATGTTGTACAGAATTTAACGCTCTATCTAATCGTACAAGTTTCCCAAATGGCACAAACCTACAGACGATTGATTTACTTTAAATATGACCGCGTTCGACCGTACGCCAAGTAAATAGCCGTATAATGCAATTTGATACTTGCGCTCATCTCAGTTCAACTGATATATTTTTCTCCGTTGCTATTCTATACGATTTGTTCTAATTCACATATGTTGTACAGAATTTAACGCTCTATCTAACCGTGCAAGTTTCCCAAATGGCACAAACCTACAGACGATTGATTTACTTTAAATATGACCGCGTTTGACCGTAGGCCAAGTAAATAGCGTAAATAATGCAATTTGATATTTGCGCTCATGTCAGTTCAAATAGCCTTTTCTCCGTACCTACATTACATGGCACAAACCTACAGACGATTCAGGGGTATTTAGATCCGCGGTAGCCGTATTATTGGCCATTGGGATATATCTTCCAGCAGTTAGCCGTTAAATTCTATATTTCCGACAAAGTTTTGCACAAAAACATTTCGAAGACAGGGGATATTGCTGATAAACTGGTTATTATAAGTACTTTTAACGTGACTTATAGTAAACTTGTGAGTGTGATCTACCACAGTTTTTGTGAGCCATGATGAGTCATGATAAAAAATTATTAAGGTCAGAGAACATGTACTTTCTCTTTAATTATCTTATAAGATCTCGCTAAAATCTTATAAGATCTACGTGTAAAAATCTTAAGATTTTCTTAAGATCTTACAAGATTTTCCAAGATCACACAAGATCTTGACATGATTCTCACAGTGGTGGGTTGGCGCAGATACATGTACGCATAGCGGACCTTTTGTTAATTTATTAAATTTGCCACTTAACGTGTGGCAGGAGAGAGGAACAGAACTTTCGTCCCAATTGACACCAAGCTCCTATGTGTAGACAACTAAGACCTAGACACAGAATAAAGACTAACAGAAGGGCCACTTAGCGGTACAACGTGTCCTCGTATTTTTATGCAAAAATATGCAGTTTTGTCCTAGTTTCCATTACGTACTTGATTATTTTCTTTTCTTTTAAACGGGCTTTGATGCAGACGATTTCTGAGTTTCAAGTTTAGCACTTTTTATTGCTTTTTGTAATTGTGGTGAATTGATCGAAATATAATTTTGAACTTACAGTTTTTATACGTTTAATGAAACAAGTGTCTTGAAAATTGTTTTATTTTATGCTAATGTGTATGTGGCTGATTTGTTGTCGTGCATGTATCCAATTTATCCCTATGAAACGTCCTCCAATTAATTATTGGTGAGAGGCAGCGCCCTAACAGCACACGCCAACCGTGCTCCCCTTTATTACAAGGCAATCCTGATGCATTGCAAGTTGAAAAGCATTGTTGCACGTATTCCCACGCAATCTTTCACTGTTGCGCGGCAATATTTTAGGTGGATGGTAATACGTGCAACAACGCTTTTCAACTTGCAACGCAACAAAATTCCGTTGCAAGATGAAGAAAAATGTTGCCCGCATTACCTCACCTTTGAATTGTATGGTCTCATTTTTTTAAGAATATTCTATTCCTTCTATTGACAAAACTAAATAATAATTATTCATTAGCTTGAATAATGCAAAGTATTCTACGGGTTTGGGCACATCAAGTTAGTAAGTTCAGCGGTTCTGGATAAAACACAAGGAGTAGGGTCTAAACCAAATATAGTAAAGTGCATGCAAGCGTGAGTTGAAGGGAATTGCGAATCGCGTGCTCGATGGCGATGTGGGGGCAAATCAATTAAAACAAAGCTGGCTATGGACAGTTGATCACTAATAATGCCAGCATGGCTGCCAGTGACTTAAACTATGACGAATATCTCTTGGCATGTCAATATTAACCAGCGGGAGTTGAGTCATTAATAAAGGAGCATATTTGCTCCATTTAGGTCAGATCGAATTTCACTCCTAAAACTCGATTAACAAACGACGGAAAGACACCTCAGAATTAACCAGGTTAGTCAACTACCCTAGCAACAGAATATATATATATGTATACACACAACTGGGAACTATAGCGTCTCGTTACAACTTCGCGGGGGTAAAAACAAAATCGAAAGAAACTAAACACAAATTTAATCTTGCTCTGCCTTTGTGACAAAAGTTATGCAATAAGCATGCCTCTGCTTGTACCGTCAAATATAGAGAAAATATTGCGTATTAATTCACACTAAAGCTAGTCACCTGTCCGGACTAAGCTAGTCCAATCGTTTGGCTTTATCCGGCTGTTTTAAATGACATGCACTTTGTCGTCAAGCTACATTTTATTGTTTTACCAGTGTACGCGAAATTGAAGTTAAGCTCTTTGGACTTCGGAATAGAGTAGACGATTTTTTGGTATGTATGTAAATATACAATAGATATACTGTGTGAAGATAATAGTTCAGTACATATAACCGTGTTAGTTTAAGTATAGTTCTGTTTCGCTTCTTGTCAATAGGAACACACGCAGAGAGTACAGAATTGCCACACAGCAAAACGACGTAGAAAGATAGATATATGGACACTCCAATATTCCTTCTGCAACCTTAGTTTCTTCAGGCAAGGAGGAAATACTGAGTGTACATGCAGGGTTAATAACATGTAATATATACCTGCTAGCGTATCAAAACAGCAATCTAAAAATTTATGCAAATCAAGAGCTTGCTCGCTATTCTGTCGTATAGCTGGGAAACGCAACAAAAGACGTCCAGATGGAAGCTAATAATTAATCCCTTTCATTTTGGTTTTAGTTTTAATTTTGAAGCCTTTAATCTCTCAAACTTGTTGGTGTCATCGAAATAAAGTATGAGGTTCCTGTTTCTCTGGGCTGCACTCGTCGTTCTGACAGGTAATTCTGAGCGTTTTCATACATTTTATATATATATGTTGATTATATATCTCCTGATATCAATAAGTAGTACTCGTTTATCGGTTCACATTTCCCGAAACAACAGCGAGGCACTCTTACAAAAAGTATCGTATGTCAAAATAAATGTACTCCAAAGAGGAAGCTATATTAGTTTATGGAGTCTTAGACCCCGTTTACACGATGCCAGTACAATTTGAAAACGGAACAAAATCATGCCGCGGTAGGCAAATACAGCATATAACATTTCATGTTATTTTTGTGCCGGTATCGTGTAAACGCAAGGCTTAAACGGCATGATTTTGTTCCGTTTTCAAATTGTACCGACATCGTGTATACGGGTCTGAATAGTGTTTTCTTTGAACAAATACACTAACAGATCTCTGATAGTTTTACATAATAATAACACGAAGGTATTCAATGTAGCTTTGTACAGGAAAAGTCTCCTAGGAATCTCGCATGTTCTTTCACATATATTCATCAATGCTATCCCACTACTGTAACTAGCTTTTTCCCATGTCAACACTAACCAGGAACACAATTAGGCTAACCGGATTCAAAAAAATACTATTGCTAACACCGGTTATATCTCGTTTCTTAATTTATACATGCACGCAATCAAAAATACAAATCTGCTATCGCGGCAGCAAGAATTCAGAATGCAGTGCTTTCTTTATATAAGTTTCTTAAAACAAGTATAGGTTTGTCGAAGGTTTGTTAAACGTTTGTTCAAACGATCAACAAGCCTGTGACAGGTAATTGTCTCAACAACTTGCTGCAGTTTTGTTTGTAATATAAAGATGTTGGAAGGTTGAGTGTTAGACAACAAGCTTAAGTGCATGTAAAAAGCAGCTTCGTGAAATAATACACCATTGTTATAGAACTGCTTCAAGGGATTATACAAACCTGTGGTTCCAACATCTGTTGATAACCTGTTAGATTCTTAAGTGCATGCATAGACACGATAGAATTTTCTAAATGTGATCATAACATACAACTCGTAAAATTAGTCGTTTCAGTAACAGTTATATAACACTCTTCGCTATATATAGACAGAAGGCCAACCGGATTTAAACGACTAAAGGTGCTGTTTCACCGCGATGCGATTTTTCTTGCAACTTGCAACAAATTTACGTATGGGAAAAAAAATCGCAAGTTGCAGGAAGGGTACACGTTCAGCAACTTGCAATTTTTGTTGTAAGTCGCAGCAAAAAGTAGAACCCATCCAACTTTTCTTGCAACTTGCAAGACGGCAATGACAAAATCGCAAGTTGCAACGGGGTGTCACACGGTGCGATTTTTTATGCAACTTACAACATTCAGGAGTTGTTGCAAGAAAAATCGCATCGTGTAACAGCACCTTATTAAAAGCGAACGCGACAACGTCTTCAAAACACAAACTGACACCTAAAAGCTAAAACGGTTAATTGTTTGAGCCCCGACCATAAGCCGAGTCACGAAATTATTTCCTCAGCCGCAAGAAGTGATTTGAATTCATTTGCATCGAAACTAAGTTTCTGTTTCAAAACCAAAGTTACGACCCCCAATCAAACGAGGTTGACTGTTGCTAACTCGTCTCATGTGTAATCGGTCTCTTATTAGCAAAGAGAAAATACTCGTACCGTGGCAACATGTTCAAACACGAAACAGTGTCGGCATACCAAAAGCAAAAAGCACGCAACAGCTTGCAACAGCTTGCGATCACGAAAAACTGACATCGCGTTCAATTTTTATTTACCTCAAGCAATTATTTATCCCAAGCTATAAAATCGATTGCTAAATGTTAGTCCTTAAAAACATGTTAGTATTAGATCAAGAAAATTGGCCAAGACCCAAGAACTAAGCCTTCTTCATGGCTGGTTTAGAACTAGATTCAAGTTCAACTTGTTGTAGAAGTCTAACTGTTCAAGTTTATACAAAAATTCGCGAGAACGATCAATTAAAATATCCATGAACATGGAAACCGTCTATTGAAAATTCACTCTGCGTGTAAGGAATTAGAGTTACATAAGATAGGTGACATTTCTCTCTGACGAAGGGCCTTCGCTCGAAACGTTAAAAATCTACGTTCAATAATTTCGGGGTACTCAAACCTTCCTATATATCTTTCGATTTGTATTTCAACACTGCCTACACAGCAACAACAACAACAACAGCATTTTAATCAACATTAATACCACTACTGATACATATGATACATACAGATTACAGTTACATACAAAAAAATTTAACATATTAAACTAGTAACAATAAGGATAAACAAACTTTGATCAACTGCGATGCACCCCCGTCTTAGAGTCTTAATACATTATAATTGATCAAAATTCGTTAATATATCAAAACAGAACTTAGCTACTAGCTGTGCCATTATAGATTTGTCTTTCATTGAAACCATATACATAAACAGGTCCTGATTATTGAAAGAGCAAAACGAATAGTTTATTTGATATAGTTTATGGATAAAATTGACAGCATGAAGGAGTATACTTTTTAACCCTTTATACCGGGCAGATTAGTACCAGGAGGTCTCCAATGCCCACTAAAGGATTAATAAGGATATTTTTTAAGTCGTTAACGCGCGAGACATATCCATAATAATATTAATAATAATAATAATAATAATAATAACAACAACAACAACAACAAGAAAACTGTTTGGGTCATTAAAGATGTTATATTTTACTATTCTGGTTAATACTCCTGGTTATTTAGATTCGTTTTTAGTAAGGAATTCTGATATCCATAATAGAAAGACACGATACTCTAATTTTAATATGTTATGTCCTACATTCAAGCGCAAAACTGAAGGAGGCAGAACCTTCGCTGTAAGAACTATAATAGACTGGAACAGAATAGATATCAATATGAGAAAGAAACCATTAGTATCTAGTTTTAAGAGAGATGTATATAATCAGTTTTTGAATGAACAGAAAGCCGCCAGTCACTTAGAACGTTAGTATGTTTTGATTATTATTATTATTTTATTTTTATTAGTCATTTTTAGGGTTTATTATTGTATTATAGTATATATGTATAATAATTTGATTATAATGTTTGTAGATTTTTTAACATACACCTTGTATATAATCCTATAAAAGAGGGCCACGGAGTTATCAGTAATTTATACTGTCAAGTGTTACCCTCTTTAAATAAAGTCTACAATACAAAAAAAAAAGAAAAAAGAAGCGATTTAGCTCAGACAAATAGATCAGGTATAATACGTTAAATGTGATGTAATACGTACGGGCGACATTTTTCTTCAACTTGCAACGAACTTTTGTTGCGTTGCAAGTTGAAAAGCGTTGTTGCATGTACTCCCACCCACCTTTAAACATTGTCACGCGACAATGATTGGGCGGTAATACGTGCAATAACGCTGTGTTTTTTTTCCAAATTCCTTCTTCGACTTCGTCCAGATAATTAAAATTGAATGGTTGTGTAGCATAACGTTTCATTTTCGTGAATGTATTGACGAATTTTAAATACATGAATTCTGGAGGAAGCCACCCCATTGTGAAGGGCCAACAAACAGTACAGAAAAAATGTGACTGAATTAAAAGTGATGACAGTGCACGGATGCTTCGCACGAAATGCGCCAAAGGTCGGCGCAAAACATTAAAAATCGATACAGTAATGTACCATACACAGACACACCATACGGCGATAAATGAGTAATACAAAATTCGGGAGAAAATCACACATTTTTTGTCACAAAAAAAACAACAGGGGGTTTGTATCAAAGTGTTTCGACGCGCAGTGGATTAGAGGACTGGGTGGCTAATCGTCCTTACTTGCAGCCAGCGGCTGAATTGCGAAGGACGCAGATCAACGTGGCCGTGTCGAGGCATATCAAAGGCGCTTCAAGCTGCCGCCAACGACACAGTTCAGACCACGGATCACAGCTAAGATGTTAGGTGTCGATTTTATGGTACAATGGTTCGTACAATGGTTCGACATATACATTTGTGACGACTTCATTTCAATGTCTTGATCAACATGAGCGATCAAAATTGCGCTCTCTTCCTTGTGTTCACATACAGGAAACTAAAATTTCAAATAGCGAAAGTAAGAAAGTAACTAGTCGGGCTAGCTAGTTAACTCATTTTCTCACTGCATGCTTTCCCGTTGATGAGTAAAATCACCTGGTGAATAGAGTAAAATTTGTCAGTGGCGTGGTGGCAAGTTTTAGGCTGGGGTGGCCAGATTAGCTTTGGCGCCCCCCCCCCCCCCCCCCCCCCCACCCCCACCCCCAAAAAAAGAAAAAAAGAAAGAAAGACATAAAAACATTACTGTATTTGATAAATGGTCACATTTTTTGTTTTAAAATAAGTCAAGTAGCAATATATAATATTACAACAAACAACGCCACGCCAATGCGAGCACGAAAGTAGCGCCAAACCTCTAGGGGGGGTCTGGGGGCATGCTCCCCCGGAAAATTTTAAAGTCTCTGATATGCCATTTCCTGCATTTTGGAGTGAGATTTTACAGAATTCTGTAGCCTGCGTAGCAGGCGTTGCATTCTGAAGATTATAAAACTTCATAGAAAACACAAAATGTTAGAGATTTCAGATCTTTATACCCCACCATTGAAGACCCAGCTATATAAAGAAATAGGTTTATTTCGTTAAGTTTTGGCGCCCCTTCTGCAACCCCAGCTGAGGGAGCCTTGCCCCCCCCCCCCCCCGACCCCCCCTGCCACCACTAACTCATTGTCTCCTTGCTGTCTGGGATGTCTGAGGGTTTTCTCGTTGAAGAGTAATCTAGCGTTAGACAGAGTATTAAATTAAACACTTGGCCTGTTCAGACAGGAATGAGTTAATTACTTAATAGGATAAGAAAATTTATTTACTGACGTTTCGTTGTTACATCACAACATCTTCAGAGCATTTAAACTATATTATAGTTGGTTCACTGTATATACTACAAAGATATACAAGTTTAAAATTACAAGAACGGTTACAAAATTCAAAAGCCTTCTAATCTCCAGACTTAATCCAGTTCTTATCGCCACTATAAGATCAACTCCTCTTGATCTATTTTAAGTATGTTATCTGTTATTGATATTCAATCTCTGTTGTCTGTTCTTGACGTTCATTTGTCCGTTTGAACTTTGAATTTTCTAACCATTCTTGTAATTTTAAACCAGTATATCTTTGTAGTATATATAGTGAACCAACTGTAATATAGTTTAAATGCTCTGAAGATGTTGTGATGTAACAACGAAACGTCAGTAAATAAATTTTATTTTATTTTTATTATGTCTTGTTTCAATGTCATTTGCTGGGCTCTGATATTCATTTTTAAATTGCGTTTTCCGCCTGGTGTGTCTATCGCTACTTAATAGGATGTCTAAGGGTTCTCTCACTGAGTAAAATAATGCAGAGTAAAATAATTAATATAAGTAAAAAAAAGCCATTTTTGGCAGGCTCAGGCAAAACTGGGTTATTGACTTGTCAACCCATTGCTACATGCACTGGCGGAAATTCACTTTTTCAGATCGGGGGGCAGCAAAGCAAAGCATCATAAGTATCTGACAAATCTCATAAATATCCGACAAATGCGCGAAAAGCGTTGGATTTTGACTGTTTTTCCCTGTTTTTTCTCGAATGTTTCCGACAAATTGACTATTTTGACCCTCCTATAAAGTCTTATTGCTCGGGATAGCCCTCCAAGAATGCAAAGTATAGATGGTTAACCATTGTTGAATATGGTATATGTTGAAGACATGTCATCAGAAGGTTAACCATTTCACTCCCAACCGTGCCATTTGGTATTTTTGGTATTTTTCATTGATAGATAGGTAATTGGACCCACACTGGTGTTAAACATTGTGTGTAATACACATTATCAAACAATACAGGCTAGGAGCTTAAGCAGAACCATCGCATTGGAGGATAACTGAAATGAACTAACTAAGGAGATATGTGTATTTATCGTATATATAAAATGAAATTGAGCGAATTAAATATTAGTAAGAGTATAAGCAAGAGTATAGAGTATGAAAAAGAGTGAGATAAGGGGAGCGTGAAGAGTATTAGGATGAATGGATAGGAATGTGCAAGGAAAGGTATTTTTCTGTAAAGAAATTATGTCATCAGAAGGTTAACCATTTCACTCCCAACCGTGCCATTTGGTATTTTTGGTATTTTACTCTGTCTAACGCCAGCCAATGAGTTTACTCGTCAGGGAGGCTCTGTATTCGGCTCATTCTGAAGAAAACGGCTCAAGACGTTTCGTCAAAAAGCCAAATTTCCTAAGCTCTTAATTCGTCTTTAATTGATACCTAGTTTGTTCGGCAAGGACACGAAATTAAAAAACCTGAGCCAGTGTTTTGGTGTGTGAGTGTTTACTTTTGGCGTTGCGAGTTTTTGTTTTAGCTACTTGGAAGTCAATCTAATAATAGCTTATTTAAGAGGAATTAAGAGGATAAGACAAAAGGGGCTTTGTCTCTTTCACTTTTGAATAGAACTCACTTGTTTATAAGCAAGGGACGTCTCCAATAGAAGCAATACGTTTTAAACAGCAAAGAGTAACAA
This sequence comes from Corallium rubrum, assembly GCA_964035015.1. NCBI lineage: Eukaryota > Metazoa > Cnidaria > Anthozoa > Scleralcyonacea > Coralliidae > Corallium > Corallium rubrum. Next base: position 5,359,938 of record OZ036014.1, read on the forward strand.
AAAGTTGTGTTATGGATGTAACAGTTCCGAAACACATATTGTAAGTAACTACGCTGCGTGTATATACCTCAGTTGATTATGTTGCAACCGCGTGATCTCTCCATATATGGGCAATAGAACGCAGCTTAATAATACCAGGCGAGAACACACACTAAAAAACAAAACGAACGAACAAATGAACTCGCATGTAAACTGAATATAAAACGCTTCCAACTTGTGTCTCGTTTCTTAGAGCACCGTAATTCGTATTACTCATTCCTATACCGGTTTAACCAGTTTTGAAAACTGGTGATACATACTAATGATACAGACCTTGCACTACTAAAGCCCAAAAGAGAATTCTTGAAAAGAAGTTTTAAATATAGCGGTGCCGTGCTGTGGAATAACTTATCCTCAGAAGCCAAATCGATCTGAGAGGGAGAGGGAGAGGGAGAGGGAGAGGGAGAGGGAGAGGGAGAGGGAGAGGGAGAGGGAGAGGGGGAGAGAGAGAGAGAGGGAGAGAGAGAGAGAGAGAGAGAGAGAGAGAGAGAGAGAGAGAGAGAGAGAGAGAGAGAGAGAGAGAGAGAGAGAGAGAGAGAGAGATTATAAAGAACTTTTAATGTACAGTTACATCATTCTCTCCTTTTTTAATCTTTCTTTGTATTATACTTTTCATTTGTTTTAAAAATTTCTATATGTGTTTATATTTAGTGTGACGCCCCTCATTGAAATCAGCTTTTGTTGTTGAGGCCAGCGTGTTTACATAAAGTTTTACATACATACATAATCAGGGCTCGCGTAGTATACATGTTAGAAGTAATATGTAAAGGCCGACAATGAGGACCAGACCGGGTTTTCTCATACTTGAAAACCCGGTCTTGTCCGAATTGGAGGCCTTTACATGACTTCTCAAAATCACTTAGTGTATTCCCAAAATGAATTAGTGCATTAGTGATTAGTGTATGGATGAATAACCGATTGTGTGAAGTAATATTTCAAGTCCTCTGCCCAGTACTTCCGTGGTATTTCAAGTCCCTTCACGTGGTGCAATTCAGCGCTTCTGATTGATTGATTATCTCATGAATTATTAATGAGTTTGAGAAAGCTTAAGCATACAGGCGTTTTAGAGCCACGGACGGCGATTGAATTCAATAGCATGTTTCATTCAAAACAATGATAATGAGCAATTTAAAATTCCAAGAGTAAAGTGAACGCCGTCCTCGTTCTACAGAAGACGTCATTGAGAGCATTTTCACGTTCTTGAGACGACGGGAACTTCTAGAACGTTGCGGCCTGTCATCGTTGTTTTACTACAATGAGACATACTTTTAAAGTAGAAAACTTGTATTTTAAGGGGGATAATTTCATTACATTACAATATAAAATAAAGGATCTGTATTTTTATATAAAGATGAAATTTAAGCTTATAAGCTAACAGTTTAGATATGTGATTATTCATAGCCTTTGTTTTGGGTAAAAAAACTTTTCAAAGAATACACGGTTCAGTAGTTCTGTATTGTATTCCTGTTCTTCCGGTCACCGTCCATGTCTCAAAAACGCCTAATATGCTTAAGGTGGCTCCATACAGTTTCTTGAAAAATGGAAAATACAAGTTTGAGAGTCCAAAACACGTGATTAAACAATTCGGAAAAAGAATAAAACTAAATATTATGCATAGTTAAACAGCCTGACAATCAAAAACTGCTACCAAATAAATAGCAACAGTTGTTGCTATGGCAACAATGATGTTTCAAAATGGCTGCCAATTACCCTTCAAACTAATTTAATTCGGAAAAAACTTTGGTGACCCCCAATTTTTTTTTCATTAAAACTTTCCTTGAAGTGTGAGCAATCAATAGGCCGATTTAAAAAAAAATTCTGTACAACGAAATATTTAAAAAATTAACAAACATGATTTTTCCGGAAAAAAAAAATTCGTTCTACAGAATTTTCTTAAAATCGGTCTATTGATTACCCATACTTCAAGAAAAGTTTTAATTAAAAAAAAAAAATTGGGGGTCACCAAAGTTTTTTTCGAATTAAATTAGTTTGAAGGGTAATTGGCAGCCATTTTGAAACGTCATTGTTGCCATAGCAACAACTGTTGGTATTTATTTTGTAACAGTTTTTTATTGTCAGACTGTTTAATTATGCATAGCATTTAGTTTTATGCTTTTTCGGAATTGTTTATGTACGTGTTTTGGACTCTCAAACTTGTATTATCCATTTATCAAGCAACTGTATGGAGCCACCTTAAGGTCTCTAGTATTTTATAAAAAGTTGTCCAACAACAACAATGCGAGTCAAAGGGTTAAACACGTCTGTTAAGGCCTGTTTATACGGATCCAACATGTTGGTCCAACATCATCCAACAATGTTGAATGCAACATGTTGGATTCGTTTGAACACCATGTTGGATAATGTTGCATGATGTTGGACATTGTTGGATCAAGTTTGATTCCGTTCAAACTTTTCATCCAACATCGTCCAACATTTGACGGAAAACGAGTTCATCGACATCGTTTCCATGGAGATTTGAGTCATTTGACGAGGTAAAAACATTCAAGATGGCGGAATGCGGGGGTGACGAGTTTGTTCGAGAGTTTGACGCAGGAACGTGAGGAACCCCTCGCTAAAACTCCTCTGAATAATAAGAATAAAAATGTCGAGAATTCCGAGGAAGATGAGATAGCAAAAGCTACTTCAAGTAAAAAAAAAGAAGACTGGTCTATCAAAGGCAATTAAGTCAAGGAAGTGGACTGACGCGAAAATAGACGAGCTTCTTGAAATGCTTGAGGAGCGGGTTTGCTTATGGGATGTGTATTGTTAATTATTAATTAATAGCACTTGTGTTGGATGTTGTTGCATCCATTTGAACATGTTGGCTAACATTGTCCAACAATGGTCCAACATTGTTGGACCAACAATGTTGGACAATGTTGGATCCGTTTAAACAGGCCTTTAATGTCAATGTTTTCACTTTTTCTCTCCACAGATGGTTTGCCCAATAAGCCGTATTTACTGTACTCCAACCTAACAGACGTTGGTGCAGTTGATTTGACGACCCATATACGAACTGACGTCATTGACGGCCTACACAGGGTCATACCGCTAGATGTAGATAGCGTCGACAATAAGCTCTACTATGGTGAGCACGTTTATGGGAATATTTCTAGATCGGATATGGATGGCTCGAATAGAGAGCTCATTGTGAGCGATGTTGGCCAGATAGAAGGAGTAGCAATTGATTGGGTTGGACGTTCTATCTACTGGACATCGTACACATCAGAAAAAATTATGGTTGCAACACTCGATGGTAAACATCGAAAGATTTTGGTTAATACTGGTTTGGAGTATCCACGAGGACTGGCAGTAGACCCAAGTGTAGGGTAGGTTTAGATTGGAAATATATGATATGCTTTTTAAATATAAAATAATAATATATCTACCCGGTACAATATAATACAACACAATACAATACAATACAACACAACACAACACAACACAACACAACACAACACAACACAACACAACACAACACAACGCAACGCAACGCAACGCAACGCAACGCAACGCAACGCAACGCAACGCAACGCAACGCAACGCAACGCAACGCAACGCAACGCAACGCAACGGCAACACAACGGCAAGGCAAGCACAACACACAACACACAACACACAACACACAACACACAACACACAACACACAACACACAACACACAACACACAACACACAACACACAACACACAACACACAACACACAACACACAACACACAACACACAACACACGGCACACAACACAACACAACACAACACAACACAACACAACACGACACGACACGACACGACACGACACGACACGACACGACACGACACGACACGACACGACACGACACAGCACAGTACAGCACAGTACAGCACAGTACAGTACAACACAACACAGCACAGCGCAACTATATTATGATGATGACGATGTAATGGAATACTAAGAAAATTATAAGTGAACTCGCAATTAAGACTTGTTAACTAGAAATCCCCATTATCAGTTGCTAAGACACAATTGCTGGCTGTACACCAGGGACAGAACTAAGACCTTATGAAAAATTAAAAAAAAATTAATATAATAATATTCTGTATTTATTACGTGAAGTGGGAGATGTGAGTAATGTGACGTGATGTGACGTGACGTAATGTGATGTGACGTTTATTACGTGACAGGTGTGACGTAATGTGACATGTGTGACGTAATGTGACATGTGTGACGTGACAGGCGTGACGTGTGACGTGATGTGATGTGTGTGGCGTAATGTGGCAAATGTGACGTAATGTGGCAAGTGTGACGGAATGTAGCAAGTGTGACGTAATGTAGCAAGTGTGACGTAATGTAGCAAGTGTGACGTAATGTGGCAAGTGTGACGGAATGTAGCAAGTGTGACGTAATGTAGCAAGTGTGACGTAATGTGATAAGTGTGACGTAATGTGGCAAGTGTGACGGAATGTAGCAAGTGTGACGTAATGTGGCAAGTGTGACGGAATGTAGCAAGTGTGACGTAATGTGGCAAGTGTGACGTAATGTAGCAAGTGTGACGTAATGTAGCAAGTGTGACGGAATGTGGCAAGTGTGAAGTGACAAGTGTGACGTAGTGTGGCAAATGTGACGTGATGTGACATGTGAGACGTAGTATGACATATGTATCGCGATTTCACAGATGTGACTTAATGTGACATGTCTGACAGGTGTGACGTAACGTTAGTGACGTAACGTAATGTGCGTGACGTGTGACATGACATAATGCAATGTGAAGTAGTTTGTATTATTTACAAAAATAACTCACTGTTCTCTCCTCTTCCGTTATTTTTATAAAAGTTGTCTTTTCTGGACGGATTGGGGTCTTGAAGCAGCAGTAGAACGCAGTACACTATCTGGAGGTGACCGAGTAGTTCTGGTGAATACAAACATCACTTGGCCAAATGGAATAACACTGGATTATACAAACAAACGAGTATATTGGATCGATGCCTTCCACGATACCATTACTTCCATCGACTACAATGGTGGTCAGAGGACAACTATATTTGAAGACGTGTTTCTCGATGCTTCAAAATTTCATGGGTTTGATTTGGATCTTATTGGTAATACCATCTACTGGTCCGACTGGAGAAAAAACGGTATCTTCGCCCTGGATATAACGATCCCAAAAATCATCGCAAATATTTCGATCCCGACATCCAGATTGAGCCACGGAGTTATGGGGGTTGTCATCGTCGACCCATCGCGACAGCCACCAGGTTATTTTTAACTCAATAATGCATTTATTAAAGTGCTTATGCGACGAAAATTAAGTTTGTCTTATTTGAAAGAACACTTAAAATTATAGAGTAAAATCTTTTGAAGTTTTTCGTTTGCTTCGTTTGTGAGATATTTTAGTTTAATAAAAGTAGCGTGCTGCGTAGGCAGTGTAGAAACAACAATCGAAATAAAGTAAGGTTAGATATACTGCCGAAACAGAGAACGTGGAATTCTAACGTTTCGAGCCAAGGCCCTTCGTTAGAGAGAAGGGCCTTCGCTCGAAACGTTAGACTCCTACGTTCTCTGTTTCGGCAGTATATCTAACCTTACTTTATTTCGATATTTTAGTTTGTTTGATATGCAAATTAAACCTTTTGACGTCGTAGGTGCAAAATGAGGCCCTTTCTCGATATATGAGCAACCGAAATTGAGGAGCTTATTAGGAAGAGAAGCGTACTTAGCTCGCCTTAGTTCTCCTTTGACTGCTTTAGACTGCCTGATATCTTTTCTATTATCAATACAAATTAATTTGAATGAAGCATGTGGATGTGTTTCGCCCACAACACTAAACATGTAGATTTTCAAGTGATCGGTTATTATATTTAGGTTAGAGCATCTCACTGGTGATCAGACGGTAGTGGGTTGTACACATATTCAACCTACGTTCAAATCATCTGAGTCCCAGTAGCTCAATGGTTAGAGCATCTCACTGGTCATCAGAAGGTTGTGGGTTGTACACATATTCAACCTACGTTCAAATCATCTGAGTCTCAGTAGCTCAATGGTTAGAGCATTTCACTGATGATCAGAAAGTTGTGGGTTGTACACATATTCAACCTACGTTCAAATCATCTGAGTCCCAGTAGCTCAATGGTTAGAACATCTCACTGGTGATCAGAAGGTTATGGGTTGTACACATATTCAACCTACGTTCAAATCATCTGAGTCTCAATAGCTCAATGGTTAGAGCATCTCACTGGTGATCAGAAGGTTGTGGGTTGTACACATATTCAACCTACGTTCAAATCATCTGAGTCCCAGTAGCTCAATGGTTAGAGCATCTCACTGGTCATCAGAAGGTTGTGGGTTGTACACATATTCAACCTACGTTCAAATCATCTGAGTCCCAGTAGCTCAATGGTTAGAGCATCTCACTGGTGATCAGAAGGTTGTGGGTTGTACACATATTCAACCTACGTTCAAATCATCTGAGTCTCAGTAGCTCAATGGTTAGAACAATTCACCAGTGATCAGAAGGTTGTGGGTTGTACACATATTCAACCTACGTTCAAATCATCTGAGTCTCAGTAGCTCAATGGTTAGAACAATTCACCAGTGATCAGAAGGTTGTGGGTTGTACACATATTCAACCTACGTTCAAATCATCTGAGTCCCAGTAGTTCAATGGTTAGAGCATCTCACTGGTGATCAGAAGGTTGTGGGTTGTACACATATTCAACCTACGTTCAAATCATCTGAGTCCCAGTAGCTCAATGGTTAGAGCATCTCACTGGTGATCAGAAAGTTGTGACAGTCCACTGCCTTTAAGATTTGCTCTTTTCACTTAGTATTGAATTATAATAATTGTTCTAATTTGTTCCATCACAACGAAACAGTTATAAAAGTATAGTGCTGTTAACGTGTATAGTTTCCAGACGGAAAACCGGAACGTCAAATGATCAATGAATAATTTTGATTTAATGCCGATGCTAAACAAGGAGTATATCTTGTCGTTTTAGGAACCAACCCATGCGGTTCAAATAATGGAGGTTGTCAACATCTTTGTTTACTGGAGCCAAATGCAGGCTTTAAGTGTGAGTGTGAGATTGGGACGAAACTGGACCAAGATGGAAGATCGTGCATAGATGCCTTTAAGGATGGTAGGTTATCCACATTTAAACAGCAAACATCATGAACTGGAGTTGATTGACAAGAGTTTGTATGAGAGTTGTACGACTCTCGTTGCTCCAGGTCAAACCAAAATGAAAGTCGATGAGAGTTGGGTAACAAAAGTTTGCTATGAGAGTTGGTACGAGTGTCATTGCTTCAATTAGTCAAACCAAGATGAGAGTCGACGAGAGTTGATTTTTTTTACAAAAATACTCATATATGTATTGGTTTCTGAACCTTTTAGAGTTTTTGATGTTTGCGGATGCTGATGCCGCTAAGATTTACCAACTTCAAACCGATGAAATCAACGTTGAGAAGGTTCCTATCAAGTTTATTGCAAACCTTACCCGACCAGTTGCTCTGGAGTTCGATCCAGTCGAGGACAGAGTATACTGGACGGACGTCACTCGTAAAATAATCTGTAGGGCGTTTCGAAATGGATCAGGCTATGAAGAAATCGTGACCGAAAATGTCGGCGTTGCTGATGGTCTGACGGTTGATCTGGCCGGTCGTAACCTGTACTGGACAAGTACGACACACAATACTATTGAAGTGTCCAGGTTCGATGGCTCATTGAGACGAGAGCTGATTAATAGCAATCTAGATGAACCGAGAGATATTATTGTTGATCCTATCGGAGGGTAGGTTATTACACAAGAAGCTCGAGCCATCTGTGTCCTCTGCTTAAGAGAGGTGCCTGCTTAACTAATGTGTCTGTTTAAGAAAGGTGTCTGTTTAAGAAAGGTGTCTAAGAGAGGTGTCTGTTTAAGAGAGGTGTCTGCTTAAGAGAGGTGTCTGTTTAAGAGAGGTGTCTGCTTAAGAGAGGTGTCTGCTTAAGAGAGGTGTCTGTTTAAGAGAGGTGTCTGCTTAAGAGAGCTGTCTGCTTAAGAGAGCT
>OZ036014.1:5370494-5387994 GCA_964035015.1 Corallium rubrum
ATGGAAGCTTTTAGTTGATCAATAATTAACTTAATTATATTTGATTTATCTAGGGGGCTATTTGTTTAGATTAAGAACCGAAGTCACTCATCCATATGGTTTAACTTTGCTTCACGACTATATCTACTGGACTGATTGGCAAACAGATTCAGTTTATCGAGCTCAAATTAACACTGGGGCTGAAATAACTCTTCTAGCCAATAAACTGGGCAAACCAATGGATATTCATGCATACAATGTTAACCCAAAAAAGCGTAAGTAGATAACGTAAATAGGTGTCAGCACTACGGCAATGACAATCACTCCACCTCATTCCCTCCCCGTGGAGGTGTGGTTAAGAAGCGAAGGACGGGTGAAAGATAGGAGCAGACAAGAGACCCTGGGTATGAGATTGAAAATTTCTAAGGGGTGTTTTTGGCCAGCTCAAGTAAGAGTTGATCATCTAATGTTAACACTTACGTTATATTTTTTACCATTTTAGAATACAGAAAAATTTACACATTTTCCTTTCCAAACACTGGAAGCAACTTCACTTGCAGACGTAACAGAACATGTCCACCGATAGACCCTGCACCACCCTGCCCGTCAGGGTACAAAACTTCAAGAGTAAATCAGACATGTGGTCTGTATTGCCGTAATATCGTGGGATACACGTGGCGGTGTCCTTGTCGAAATTGGCAAGAGTGTGCCGTCAGGGAACGGTACTTCTATGGATGTGCTAGAGGGTATTACGCAAGTTACAATGTGCGAGAATGTGTGCAAGGTAAGTGGGCCATATTCTAGCTTGAAAATTCATCTTAGCTGTCATCCGTCACCCATGGAGGCTTTCAGTTTAGGCTGGCATGAACGGCAAAATTTGCCAAACCTTTCCGTTAAACCAATACCATGCCTAAATTCACCAGAGTGCTAAGAACTTTCTCGAGAATGCCAGAAATGGCATTCTAGAGTATTATTAAATTTTCTAAATTTTCAAGCCAACATGCCCCTAGACACAGGCTTCGAATTAAATATTCAAAAGTGAATGGCGAATTTTGCCCGGAGATGGCTTTGCGGTATAGACTAGTTTTAATAAAAAGTTTTTTCTAAATGTTAGTGAAAGACGTTATGTTATCCTAAGATGTTACGCTATGTTCTAAGACATTACGCTATGTTGTAAGATGTTATGCTATGTTCTAGAACGTTATGCTATGTTCTAAGACGTTATGCTATGTTCTAAGACGTTACGCTGTGATCTAAGATGTTACGCTATGTTCTAAAACGTAATGTTTTAGAACATAACATAACATCTAAAACGTACTGTTTTAGAACATAACATAACATCTTAGAGCACAACGTAACGTCTTAGAACATAGCGTAACGTCTTATAACATAGCGTTAACATCTTAGATCACAGCGTAACGTCTTAAAGGATAGGTAACATCCAGCTGAACACTTTAACATAAGGTGTAACGTAATTACAAGACTTGTATAATACTGCATGTTTTGCTTTCAAAATAAAATGCCCTTGAATAGCGATTTTTTGGTCAGTTGAATAGCGAAACGCTGAAAGTGAATAGCGATTCGCGATTCGCTACGCAGTCCCTTAATTAATTCGAACCTTGCCTAGAAAGCTCATTTACCTTAGCTCAGACACACTGAAGATAAAAGCCTAACACTAGTCAGAAACCTAGTTTACCATGTAGCTCCTTTTATTTCGCAGTTGTAAAAAGTGGCAGATGTCCGTACAAACATAAAGGATCACTTAATGCCTGTATAAATGATGAAGCATGTCCAGGCACAGAAAAATGCTGCGACTCAAAATGTACAGAAATAGCATCTATAGGTAAGAATGTAAGTTAGTAGTTACACTGGTTGCATAATTTGGGTAGAAAAAACACATTCATGTGAAATTTGCTATTGCAGTTGTGACATTTGCTATTCTGGCAACTGCTTCACTTTTCCTGCATTTTTGTCCATACCTCTCTCTCCCCCTTCCCTATCCCCCTTCTTTCCTATCTGCACCCATATACTGTATTCTATATATTATTCAACGTCCATTTCCTTTAAGGTTAACTGAAGCCTATTAGATGAGGGAGGGAGGGAGGGAGGGAGGGAGGGAGGGAGGGAGGGAGGGAGGGAGGGAGGGAGGGAGGGAGGGAGGGAGGGAGGGAGGGAGGGAGGGAGGGAGGGAGGGAGGGAGGGAGGAATGAAAGAAAGAAAGAAAGAAAGAAAGAAAGAAAGAAAGAAAGAAAGAAAGAAAGAAAGAAAGAAAGAAAGAAAGAAAGAAAGGAGGGAGGGAAGGAGGGAAGGAGGGAGGGAGGGAGGGAGGGAGGGAGGGAGGGAGGGAGGGAGGGAGGGAGGGAGGGAGGGAGGGAGGGAGGGAGGGAGGGAGGAATGAATGAAAGAAAAAAAGAAAGAAAGAAAGAAAGAAAGAAAGAAAGAAAGAAAGAAAGAAAGAAAGAAAGAAAGAAAGAAAGAAAGAAAGAAAGAAAGAAAGAAAGAAAGAAAGAAAGAAAGAAAGAAAGAAAGAAAGAAAGAAAGAAAGAAAGAAAGAGGAGGTTGGAAACAAGCAAGCAAACAACCATATCTATTTTTATCTTGTATAGCTACTCATCCATGTCAGAAGAACAATGGAGGCTGTAAACCAGGGCAACTTTGTTTTGCAGTACCTGGTGGTCGTCGATGCGATTGTGGAAGCAACCTAATTTATAATGAGAACAGACAAGAATGCGAGGGTAAGAGCAACAGGACCAGCACACAATGAATGTAATACGCATAATGCGATAATTGTATATTATGACACAGGATGATATCAGCAGCTTGCACGTATCATGTCATTTTAATGTCTATGATTGGCAATAACCTATTACTGCCAAGGATGTCTAAGGGCTTCCCCTAATTTGATGACAGATGAAAATTATCCAGTGTTAGACAGAGTAAAACTGTAAAATGGTTGTTTTTAGCCAGCTCAGGCAGGAATGGGTTACGGTAATTAATGGTCACTTGCTAACCCATTGCTGCCTAGGATGTCTGAGGTTTCTCTCTCTGATGGGTAAGATTATATGGCATTATACAGAGTAAATAAAACCTTTGGACTAATTGTCATTTAGTATAAATCTCTTCTACTTTAGGTTGTTCACCACCTCAGCCTCCAGCCAATGGATCGCTCTCAGGCAAATGTGCTAGCACTAGTGAAATAATACCGTATTATTCACCATGTATAGTTATTTGTAACAAAGGATACAAAATAGAAGAAGGATCTCATGCTTTATTTAGTTGTGTACCCCGTGTATATTGGGGTAGTGTTCCAAAATGTGTTGGTAAGTTCCGGCCATGCTGATTGTACTGTACATTAAGCTTAATACAGTAAACAATTGTACATGTCCTGTATTTCGATAATTACACTATTTAAAGTGACGTACTGTCCTACAAAAAATATACTGATACCTTATTCAAGATTGTAAGCTTTTCTTGCTTCCTCTTCATTACTTGTACCCAAAACAAAACATTTTTAGAAGAAATCCGAAGAAATACCCTCACCGATGTTGCTCCTAACGGTTTACATTGAGCTAAGTACTTCACGTAATTATCTACGAATGTCTGTTTTACATCACCTGTTTTTGGCCCATGGCGGTCATGCGCAGAACGGACTGTATGTCACTTTAATTGATTCAAAAATCTGTTTGTGAATTTTTAATTTTTGATGCACGATATTTCAATATTTACTACCATTTGCGTTCAAGCGTTTAGCGAATAACTAGTTGTTTTCGAGTTTTGAAACAAACGTTGTTCCAATGACAACTATACGTTTGGCAGATCAAATCAATAACGAATAGGGCCCTGGTACCCTGGCCCAATTTCAAAAGAAATATGGGCCAGGTAACCACTAATCTCATTCTCGCGTCATCAGGGCTAAATCCACTTATGACGATTGCAATTTCACTCATAGCCAATAAAAACGCGCGAAAATTTCAACCAATAGGAAAGCAGAAGTTTTTAGTGGTTACCTGGCCCATATTCTTTGATTGGGCCAGGGTACCAGGCTAGGCCAAGCTAGGCCTAATTGACTCCCCAATCCCCCAATAACACTGGCATATCTTCCCAATCTCCCCATAACGCCTGTACTGCAGGCTAGGCAAGGCCTGGTATACTACCAGTGGCCAAGGAGACCCAGCTGTAACATTACCAGTATTAAATTTGTTTTGTTTTATCTTGTTAGTACCTTCTGATCCAGTTTTCTCGCACTGTCCACACAACATGACCAATGGAACAGATCCTGGTATTGCTACTCAAGTGGTGAACTGGATTGTCCCAACTGCTTTAGATCATGAAAAAAATCGTACTATAGTTACTGTGAAACCTTCTCAATTTGTGCCTCCAATGAAACTTGGAATCGGTGTCTTTAACATTGAATACCGAACGCAAGACAAGGATTTGCGAACCTCTATTTGTCGTTTTTCCATTACAATAAAAGGTTTGTTCTTTATTGACGGTTAAGGTGGCTCCAAACAGTTTCTTGAGAGTCCAAAACACGTGCATAAACAATTCGGAAAAAGAATAAAACTAAATGTTATGCATGTTATGCGAATAAATAGCAACAGTTGTTGCTATGGCAACAATGACGTTTCAAAATGGCTGCCAATATTCTGGAACATCAATCAAACTAATTTAATTCAAAAAACTAATTTAATTCAAGAAACTAATTTAATTCAAAAAACTAATTTAATTCAAAAAACTAATTTAATTCAAGAAACTAATTTAATTCAAGAAACTAATTTAATTCAAAAAACTAATTTAATTCAAAAAACTAATTTAATTCAAAAAACTAATTTAATTAAAAACAGCCAATTAAACCGCATCCAATCAAACTAATTTAATTCAAAAAAAACCTTTGGTGACCCCCAATATTTTTTTTCGTTAAAACTTTTCTTGAAGTATGAGTAATCAATGAGCCGATTTTTAAAAAATTCTGTAGAAGGAATTTTTTTTCCCCCGAAAAAATCATATTTGTTAATTTTTAAAAAAATTGGATCTACAGAATTTTTTTTAAATCGGCCTATTGATTACTCATACTTCAAGAAAAGTTTTAGTAAAAAAAAAATGGGGGGTTACCAAAGTTTTTTTTCGAATCAACTTGTACTTTTCATTTTTCTAGAAACTGTATGGAGCCACCTTAAAAGGTTGTAACTATTATACACTTAATTCTGCTCCCGAGGGAAACAGTTAGTTTTGTTTTCCCGAGAGTCTTGATATTTCCCTCGAGACTCGAGGGAAAACAAAACTAACTGTTTCCCGAGGGATCAGACATTAAGTGTTTTGTTATATAGCTTGAGTTTCGCTGAATAATTTCGACGTTTATCAAGGGAAAGTACACAAAAGACAAACGCTAAGACTTTACCGAAACATTTCGCCTGGCTCCGTAATTTCACTTAAACCAAACAAATATAAGTCTCAGAACAAAAGAACAGCAATACATTTCTCCAGTTAATCTTCACACATGCTTTGAAGGCCTATAAATATTCTTTTTTTCGTACCAAACAAGCTTTTGTTCATAGGATGCCGTGAAGAGTTCAAAGTTCTAGCGGGCAACAATTGAAAACTTATTGACCGAGCAAGCAATAAGTTCTCAATTATTGCCCGCTCTGTAGACATTGAAGTTTAGCTAAGGTCATGTGACCACAAACCAACCAATGACAGTCATCGTTGCATCCAGTGAAACTCTAGCTATATAACAAAGTGTTTTATTAAACAAATGGCTGGGCCCTCGCCAGCTGCTTAACTGATCATTCCTGTCTGAGGGCTTCCCAGAGGTGAATAAAATCGTCTGGCGTTAGCCAGAATAAAATATTATATCAAAGACCGATTCGAAGAGGAAAGAGTTAATGGAAATGTTCGCTTGAAATGTGTGTCCGTTAATAGCTGGGGTTCAACTGTACTATTTAAAAGGCAATTTTGAATAATTAAGTTATAATATAGATTACTTTTGTGGAAACACCACGTAAAATATTTATTTGCTAAGCTTTCGGTCTGACGTGTTGTTTCCACAAAAATGAAAATAATCTATATTACATTATCGCCATGAGAATTTTCAAAAAAGTTAAATTCCTTTATATTTCTTATAGATTTGGAACCCCCTACATTTGGAAATACCTGTCCCCAGAGCATTGTCAAGTATGTGGACAGCGAAGATGATGTGAATGTCACATGGACAGAACCGACTGCAACGGATAATGTTGGGGTAGACACGGTGCAGAAGAACAACGTAAAGTCAAAGTACCCTGTTGGAGTAACAAGCGTCAGTTATATAGCTAGAGATGCTGCTGGTCTCACAGCAACTTGCTCGTTTACGATCGCAGTTATTAGTAAGTATAAACATCGCTCATTTGTATCGTGACTTGCAACTCACTTTTCATCCAAATCTTCAATCTTCCAAATCTTCAGAAGTTCCTCCGGAAGTTCGTTCCGAAGTTCGTATTTGATTGGCTGTTGGGAACGATGCAACCAATCAAACGCGTAGTGCAAAACGTACTACGAACTGTTAGTTAGTTTCAGAAATTGCATGCTTGATGTTAGTAATAATTGTCAGTTGTTTGCTATACAAGCTGTGTTAGTTAGTAATACTCAGAAAAACTCTGAGCTCTAAGCGGAACTCGAACCCACAACCGACTTGTAACTGAGCGGTTAAAACTCGTTCCTGGAGGACTGGGCACAGTCTAAGGTATAAATACCTTAATTAACCTTGCTCCGCTATCTGAGTTCTAGTGGCTCAATGGTTAGAGCGTCTGGCTAGCATTCAGAGGTTGTGGGTTCGAGTCCCGCTTAGAGCTCAGAGTTTTTCTGAGTATTACTAACTAACACAGCTTGTACAGCAAACAACTGACAATTAGTACTACGAACTTCCCAACGAACTTGCGAACTTCGGACGAACGAACCTCCGAAGATTTGGGTGAAAGGTGATTTGCAAATGACTGTAAACTTGTTTCTTAATTTTGCTGGCCAGATGGTCATCTTTAAGTTTGTTTTTTAAAAGTTTTAAAGAAGGAGGGCCTGTGTATATCTCTGACTTATTTAAACCGCGTATTTCTCCCTACAACTTAAGGCATAATGGTCTTAACGTTGAACAGGATATAAATAATAGTCGTTACTTGCATGGTTCATATAGTTATATTGTAGCACATATTTGGAACAAATTACCGTTCGCTGTAAAGTCTTCCTCGACATTTCAACGGAATTTAAGTCACAACTGAAATATTGTGAACTAATAGGATGTCAATGCCAGTCTTGCATATAATTTTTTTTCTCCATATTTCTACAGTAGTTTTATAACTATATATATTTATATTTCAATATTTTTATATTGTATAATATCTTTTTATAACCAATGTGGGCGACCACATCCTGTGCTTATGACGTTAAATAAATCATTACATTACATTACATTACATTACATTACATTACATTACATTACATTACATTACATTACATTACATTACATTACATTACATTACATTACATTACATTACATTACATTACATTACATTACATTACATTACATTACATTACATTACATTACATTACTTTACTTTACTTTACATTACATTACATTGCATTACATTACATTACATTACATTACATTACATTGTACATTACATTACATTACATTACATTACATTACATTACATTACATTACATTACATTACATTACATTACATTACATTACATTGTTATAAATGCGTACTTGAGTCAATTCCAAAGTAACATAATTTATAAACACACACCTTCCCTTAGGTGAAACCCCATGCATTTGAATTAGCGGTGGTATCTGGTATTATATTTTTAATTAATTAATTAATTAATTAATTAATTAATTAATTAATTAATTAATTAATTAATTAATTAATTAATTATATTTTAAAACTTTATTAAATCTCTGTGTGAAATTCTTTTTAATTGGCAAGAAGTTAACTTTAATTTTTTAAACGTTTTAGATATATGCGGTGGTTCACCCTGTGGTTTTGGAGCGACATGCGTTTTGAAAAATGTGAATAGCTATAGATGTGTTTGTGGTAGTACATGCCCGACGGCAAATAACCCTGTATGTGGATCTGATGGCAAGGACTACACCAACGAGTGTCACATGCGATTAGCTAGTTGTAATGCACAGAAGAACATCACTGTTGTTAAAAGGGGAAATTGTGGTAAGTTAATATTACTAACATCATTCGAATTTAACTTGGGGTATTTGAGGCTAGGGAATGGCCCCTTTGTTGAGCTTGGAACTAATGTGTGTAGTTGTAGTTGATCTCTCCTGTGCTTCGAGGGTTTTTCGCCGGGTTCTCCGGTTTTCCTCCCTCCGAAAATCAACACTTACATCATGGTAGTCATGTCCAATTGGGGCATTTCACCCTGTTTGACCACCAGTTGCAATAGGCAATACAGTTATTAAATCAAATCAAACTAAAAGGTAAGTTTTCTATTATAAAATAAGGTTACCACAACATGCACTTGTGAATATCCCTTAAAATAAAGTAAAAGTTTGTATGGTGTTACAAAGGCAGGATTTTTTAGTCACGGGGGCAGTCAAACTGCCGAATTTCTAGGGGGGTCCGGGGGTCTGCTCGCCCGGAAAATTTTTGAAAATTGAGTCTCTGAAATGGCATTTCCCACGATCTGACATCATGTTTGAGCAAAATTTTGAACATTTTAAAACATATTTTTTAAGACACATTCTCTCATTTTTACAAAAGATTTTGTCTAAAACTACAGTATCACTTATTTACAAAGACAGCTACAGTCATTTGCAACTCACTTGTCACTTTTCACCAAAATGTTCAGAAGTTTCGTTTGGATGTTCAAAGTTCGTTTTGAACTAGGCAATCGATTGCCGGCTACTAGGAATCAAGAAGGCAATGAAATGCGTAGTTTAAAACGAGCTTTGAACTTCCCAACGAACTTGCGAACTTCGGAACGAACTTCCGAACATTTTGATGAAAGTGAGTAGCAAGTGACTGTAAAAGCGCCTATAGGTATTAAAATTGTAAGACAATTGAGCGAAGTAGTTGTGATAATGATTCATTTATCAAAATATAATCAAAATCTCACCTTTTAGCCGTGATTGTGCAGGTGAATTACATATCGTATTTTCGAGAGATGTGTTCCGCAAGTAGCTAGGACACTACATCATCGTTGACACTTTGAATAGCTACGAAATCCTACGATAAGCTTTTCGGATAAAGCGGAAAGTCTCAGGATTATTGATTTATTGCACACTGATCTGACTCTGAGTTTCAGTAGGTTTCAGTATTCCAACGGTGGCTCCCGACGATACGAGACGTCCTGGCTACTTGCGGAACACATTTTACGTTGAACGTTTGGTGTTTCATCCCTTATATTTTTTCCTCTCCCTCCCCCCCCCCCCCTTTCCCCCCGTTTTTTCCTTTTTTCCGCCTTTTTCCTGCTTCCGGTAACCGTTTTTCGCTTTTTTTAAATCCCCTGCCACAGTCCCCCGCGCGTCTTTCGAGTCTGCCACAGGTGCCCACCAGGGTTGCCAGATTAGCTTTTTTTAAGCCAAATTTCTCTAATTTGGCTTGTTTTTACAAGGTTTGGCTTGGAAAAATTTCGTTTGGCTTATAACTATTTTTTGGCTTATTTTTGGCTTTTTTTTCTAAAAAATGGAAAGTTGTCGGTCTTTTCACCATATTTCAGTTTTTCATCGGTTAAAATTTGCCGCTTTGTTGTTTAGAAAGACTAATTGTTAAATCTCGGTATAGAGCAGTAGGGATTACCCGATCCGCGAGTTGGATAACCATGGGATAACTATCAACCAATCTGAGACGAATTCTTAATTTAGAACATCATCACTCATGCCACTGTCTTCGTAGAGGTCCGACCGCATAATTTTTCAAGTTTCAACCAATCATAATGTTGACTCAGTTGACTAAGCAGTTGACTCAGTTGACTAAGATGAACTTCTCTTTTTAACCGAGTTTTAAACTCAATACTTGCATGACAGACTTATATGAAATGTTTTGAAATGTGAAATGTGAGTGTATACCTAAATAAATAATTTAAAAAAAATAAGCAAATTTTTAGTTTTTATGTCAGATAAAGTGATAAACCGATTATTTATGGCATACTTGCATAATTATTACTGCAATTAGCACTCGGGCCCAGTCCCCCGCCTTAATTTTAGAGTTTGGCTTTTTTTTGGCCCAGAGGACCTGGCAACCCTGGTGCCCACGCGCTGCCAAGATGGGCTCCCTGTGGGAGACCTCGTATATCGAAAGATGTTATTAAACGTATTAAAAGCCGTTTAAAAAGACTGACATGGGTATATGAATGAATATCTCTAGGTGACTGAAATCGTGACATCATCGGTTTCCAAGAGCTTCGTTTTTGCCGTCCGCACTGGGGCAGAAAAACGGCGTCTTCGAATGACTCCACTCTGCATCGAGAGCGTTTTCGAAACGCTCCGTTTTCGGTCACTGCCGAAGACGCCGGATTAGTGTGGACGGAAGGCCAAACCGTATCAAAAAGTCTCCGTTTTCATTTGAGAACGGATTAACGTGGACATGGCCTAATATTACTAACATCACTCGAATTTTAGGGGCTGTTTACATGAGCCCGGTTAACCGGGCTGGCCCGGCTCACGCGATTGATTAGGATCGTACTGTGGTTTTGAAACTCGCATAAACTAAATTTACAAAGAAGAATTGGTTTAGTTTAGATGTAAACGAATCCTAACGACGATTAAAATCTCCTTTTGTGGCTGAGGAAAGAATTTCGTGACACGAGTCAGCCCGGTTAGCCGGGCTAGCCCGGTTCATGTAATCGGCCCCTAACTTGGGGCATTTGAGACTTGGGAATGACCCCATTGTTGAGCTAGCTTGGAACTCATGTGAGTAGAGTTGTAGTCCTGTGCTTTGAGGGTTTTTCGCGTTCTCTGGTTTTCCTAGTCATGTTCAAATAGTGAACCTGCACAATCCAACGAGGACGAACGAATAACCTTATTAACTGAACGATTTAGTCGTCCAGACTCGTACAGACTCGCTTTCCTATTGGTTGAGACAATGATATTCGTTAGTACTGAGGCGGATGATAATAACTTGTCGTTCCAACCAATAGGTAATCGAGTTTGTACGAAACTAGGGGACTGACTGGTCATGCATGCAGTTGCCTCCGCAGTCAAGTATATTTAACACCACGCAAATCGAAATTCGTTTGTTCAGAGATAACCCGTAATATACTCTTTGTAACAACGCTGTCATTTAACCTTTACACTTGTAAAGTGTGGGGAATATGTTTATTTATAATGCAGGACTAAGTTTTGAGCTCGATTGACGGCGCGATAACGTACTGATCGATCATTGTGGTATTATTCGACAAAAACAACCGCGATACTCGTAAACAATATAAACAAGGAGGACGACTGCAGTTAAAAGCAATATAATATTTTCAATTTAACACCATAGTAACGCCCCAGTCTGCTAAAACAGTCGTACTGTAGTTAGAATCTGTATTACGATCCCAAATGATCAACCACACGTGTTGATAAGTTTGATTCAAGTCAAATATGTTGACGTTTTTTCAGTGCTCTTGTGCCAATACCTTAATTGGGCCTATATATGTATATATAACAATGACTTATTATAATTTTTCGTTAAACAGTTTTTACCACGCAAAAGTTCTCAATAAAAAGTCATGTGAAACAATGGATGATTTTGTATATTACTCTTGGGAGTGTTAGCTGATCAAAAATTTCAACCCTGTTAGTAAACGATTTTAAAATATGAGGACAATTATTAGACGCGAGCATGCTGGATGATTATACTGTAGGTTATAATCCCCGCGATAACTTAGCCTTGGCAAATTCTTCGTTAAAATACAGGGAAAGCGATTATAAGATTAGGGAATTTGGAAGAAAAACACTGATTATTGCTTTATTTCGACAAAATGGTGCTTTCATCGTGGAATATCATCATCAAGTACGAAATATGTAGAAACCACATTTTCCACAGCTTCGAGAGGACGTTTAATCGAAGGAGGTTCGAGAGTATATTCAGTCTTCTGGGACTGATTGGAGTTGACATACGGCTTTACGCGTTTTGGTCGTTCTTATACTGAATTTTGACAACTATATTACCAGAAAATGCAACAGCCAATAAACATCTAAGATTTTGCTTGCTATATAATTAGCATAACTGCATTCTCGTTGGATTGTGCAGGTTCACTAATGGGGTATTTTTTGAAGCAATAAGACCAAGGTATTACAGTCATGCAGAATGGAAATACCTTCTCACTTCTTCTGTAGTTGGTTGTGTATTACTGACTCAGTGGCGGATCAAGGGGAGGGCAGTATGGGCAGGTGCCAGGGGCCCCGCGGTTTTGAGGGGCCCCGCACTTCGCAAAGCCACTTTTTTTTTTCCAAGGATATACCGCATCTATGTTGCAGCCTGCAAGGGAAGCACAAAGGGCCAGCAAGGCACGGTTCCCTCATTTTAAAACTTTAATGACGTTATCAGTTATCACTTAGAAATGTTTACTTAACATCAGGGTTTTGTTGTGTAATGCCCTACTTTTGCAGCCACTAACCAAAAACTGAGATTATCGACCACGTCTGTGCTGCTCTGAAACAAAGAATCGCTGGTTACAAAACCGTTTCTGAGAGATTTGGCTTCCTTTCTCAGCTTAGCAGTATGTGCGACGAGGATGTGAAGGCTGCTGCCCGAAAGCTTGTTGAAGCCTATCCAGATGATTTGGAAGAAACCTTCCCTAACGAGCTCGTCCAGTTTATTTACTATTTCTTCGAGCCATTGCAACCTGGAGCAAAAGTTCGGAAGATGAGAGTTCCACAAGAGGAGGACGACAAGAGGTCCATTGAGTTATTAATGTTTCTCAATCTCAAACAAAATGAGCTGAGTGAAACCTTCACAAATGTGGAAATTGCTTTGCAAATTTATCTTGCCATGATGGTCAGTAACTGTACGGGGGAGCGCTCATTCTCGAAGCTAAAACGTTTAAAGAGTGATTTGCGTAGCACGATGGGACAGAAACGTTTAACTGCTTTATCGCTGATGAGCATGGAATCGGACATCTTACGCTCGCTTGATTTCTATAAGCTAGCAAATGATTTTGCTTCTGCAAAGGCCCGAAAAATGCCATTTGCATAAAACATTTTGCAGAAACATTGTTTGTAAATATTACTATCTTGGTTATAAAATTCCTCCGATTCTTTCCTCTTTAGTCTTTCTTTTTTTGTCTTTTAGTCTACAGAGGATTTTTTTTTTTTTTTGGGGGGGGGGGGGGGGGGGTGTCATCAATCAGCCAATTATGTGCCAGGGGCCCCGCGCAAGCTTAATCCGCCACTGGTTACTGTATTTCTGTACCCGCTACTGAAGCGTGAGGAAAGTCTAGCGATAAAAGTCACCAATTCTTGATGTATATTCGTCTGTTGGTATCGATTTGGGATAAACATCCATTGTATTATGAATAAATGCCATTTAAAGCTAAATTATACTACTTATGTACAGTTTTTAACAAAAAAATTCTCATGCTTCGGGTAGCGGATACAGAAATACAGTAATACACAACGAACGACAGAAGAAGTGGGAAGGTATTTCCATTTTTTGACTGTAAATCAAATCACATCACATCAAATCAAACTTCAAAGTCTTAAAGAGATAGGTTTTAACACTTTGAGGCCTGGACCTCTCCCTGTGCTGAATAAAATCGTCTGGTGTTAGCCAGAATAAAATACTAAAGACTCATCGTCAGGCTTCAAAGTCTTAAAGAGATAGGTTTTAACACTTTGAGGCCTTGACTTCTCCCTGTGCTGGATGAAATCGTCTGGTGTTAGCCAGAATAAAATACAAAAGATTCGTCTTCAGGCTTCAAAGTCTTAAAGAGATAGGTTTTAACACTTTGAGGCCTGGACCTCTCCCTGTGCTGAATAAAATCGTCTGGTGTTAGCCAGAATAAAATGCTAAAGACTCATCGTCAGGCTTCAAAGTCTTAAAGAGATAGGTTTTAACACTTTGAGGCCTTGACCTCTCCCTGTGCTGAATAAAATCGTCTGGCGTTTGCCAGAATAAAATACTAAAGACTCGTCTTCAGGCTTCAAAGTCTTAAAGAGATAGGTTTTAAAGAGATAGGTTTTAACACTTTGAGGCCTTGACCTCTCCCTGTGCTGAATAAAATCGTCTGGCGTTAGCCAGAATAAAATACTAAAGACTCGTCTTCAGGCTTCAAAGTCTTAAAGAGATAGGTTTTAACACTTTGAGGCCTGGACTTCTCCCTGTGCTGAATAAAATCGTCTGGCGTTAGCCAGAATAAAATACTAAAGACTCATCGTCAGGCTTCAAAATGTTAAAGAGATAGGTTTTAACACTTTGAGGCCTGGACGTCTGGTGTTAGCCAGAATAAAATACTAAAGACTCGTCGTCAGGCGTCAAAGTGTTAAATAATGTAAAAGTCAGTATAGTGTTACAACATCAATTTGGTGAGATACGTACTGACCTACACTTTTTTGCAAGAAGTTAACTTTAATTTTTTAAACGTTCTAGCCGATGCGTGCAGCAGTGCGCCTTGTGGCTTTGGAGCGACATGTGGTTTGGAAAATGGAAATAAAGGTTATAAATGTGTTTGTGGTAGTGCATGCACGAAGGAATATAACCCTGTATGTGGATCTGATGGCAAGAACTACGCCAACCAGTGTTATTTGCGATTAGCTAGTTGTAACGCACAGAAGAACATCACTGTTGTTAAAACGGGAAATTGTGGTAAGTTAGTATTACGAACGTTACTCGAATGTAACTTGGGGTATTTCAGGGTTTGAAATTTGCGCTATTATGAAAATTTCGATAGCGCATAGCCACATGATCTGAAGTAACGTCTTATATATGTAGTGCAATGTCTTATAATGTAGCGCAATGTCTTACAATGTAGCGTAACGTCTTACAGTGTGGCGTAATGTCTTACAATGTAACGTAACGTCTTACAATGTAACGTAACTTCTTACAATGTAGCGCAATGTCTTACAATGTAGCGCAATGTCTTACAATGTAGCGTAACGTCTTACGATGTAACGTAACGTCTTACAATGTAACGTAACGTCTTACAATGTAACGTAACTTCTTACAATGTAACGTCTTACAATGTAGCGTAACGTTGCATAACGTTTTACAATGTAGCGTCATCTTACATTGCAAAATCAACACCATCTGACATAGGAGTGGCGCTCACCCCTGCCTTAGGGTAGTAGCCAACGAAAGAGGAGCCTTCTGTCTGACTCCGAGTGCGGTCGACCAACTCATTGTTAAAGTATATATGTTGGATTAAACGCACCTTACATATAACTTGTTGTGTATTTTAGATTGTGGTGATCTTAAGTGGAATGCAGCCGATAAGGATTCAAATAACGTTGATTGTACATTAGTCAATACCTTTGCATGTAAAATAGAATGCAAGACTGGTTATGATGCTCCGTTACGTGGTTTCCTAAATCTAGTATGTGAGAACAAAAAATGGATTCGAGGCAATAATGCCGGGAAACATGTTCCAGTAAATAAGTCTCCACCTACATGCTACGGTAAGTAAGATATCATTAACCAAGTAATACCATGATCGCCTCGAATTCTTTTGTTCTCCGAGGGAATGTAAACCTCGTATTTCCCTCATCGCTCATGCACTGAATTCCTCAGCCTAATGTTATAAATTGAAATAAGTTTTATCCCGACTCAGAACGCGTCATTCTGATGCGCAGTCGAGATTCGCGATCCATGTATACCAACAGACGAATATACATCAAGAATTGGGTATATTATAAGTAATATTGGGCATTTCACTCGATTACATAGCATGTTCTAAGGATTTTGGGTGAAGGAAAATTTGAGTGTAGAATATATACATTTTAGTTGCATTTTTCGCAACTGGTCCCGGTTTGGTCTTAAAATGTATGTATTCTACATTCGAATTTTCCTTCACCCCAAATCCTTAGAACATGCTATGTAATCGAGTGAAATGCTCAATATTACTTATAATATACCCAATTCTCTCCTGGCATTACCACCCTATTATATATACAGAACTCGCGATCAGGCTCTCGGCAACGCCCTCCGTGGCTCAGTGGTCCGAGCATTGCACTAGAATCGCAAGGTCGTGGGTTCAATTCCTGCCGGAAGGCCTGTGGAGTTGCATTTTTCGCAATTGGTCCCGGTTTGGTCTTAAAATGTATATATTCTACACTCGAATTTTCCTTCACCCAGAACATCAAGAATTGGCGACTTTTATATATCGCTAGACTTTCCTCACACTAATTTCCATATCAAACAAACTAAATTGCCTTAAAGTGCCTATGACATGAAAAAATGAGTATGGCATTTTTTACACAGACTGAAAGATGTTCAGCCAAATAATAGTCTCAGAAAGTTTGGCGTAATTCTGATGAATATTTTTCGAGTTACAACGCGTTGAAGTTGCCAATTTTGCCATATTTTCTAATAAAAAGTACGAAAAGTCTGGGACCGAGTTTAGGCCGCGATGACGTAGGCGTGTGGACTCATCGTAAATTTCACTGTGGTGGTACAGGTAAATACAGCAAGATAGGGCTTTGGAAAACGAGTCAGAAAACGAATATTTTGTTTCACCAGCTACTATAGAAGACGAAGACTCAAATGATATGATTAAGCAGCAGTTTTTGGTTGATGCTGATAGTGATGAACCATCATAATCTTGGACTGAGAGGCGATCGTCGATGAGGTTCGTCGATGATGATACATTCCTTCGGGAAATATTGTCCAAAGATATGGCAGTGTTACAGTTAATAGTAAATTATTCTGAATATTGCCGAGTATTAACAAAACGAATAGAACTAAAACAACAATATTTTCTATTCTATATGTTTCTATTATATATAATATACAATATATTCACACATCTCAAGCCAGTATTCACATGTGTGCCGACTGCCGAAATACTCCAATACAATAGTGTATCGCCTCTGGGTCCATATAAATTACGTTGGGTCTTAGCTAGATTCCCGTAATATTATAAAGCAAATAGCACTGCGGATAACACAAAGTCTTTAAAATGCGCAAGCAAAGATGTGACGTGAGTCAAAAGTCGGGACGATGCCTAGGCAAATGATTTTTGTACATCGTACATAATTTCCGTTCCGTTCTTCTGCTCTCGTTTTCTCAGTGAAACCTGTCCAAAATTGCTCTGGTTCATGCGAATCATTTTTCGGCTGATCCATACCACAATATCGTCCTTTCGAAGGCTGGGTCTGGGGCATAGTCCATAATCATAGCGGCGAAACATAATCTTATATATTTTATTGGCCGTTCCCTAAAATATACTATTCCACCTGATTGTTGTGATATACGAAACTTCGATCAGTACGACATTTATAGTTCGAGTCGTCTAGCGTTACAATATTTCCGCTCTGGTTCTTGGTCCTATTATTATGACTAATTTGCTCTGAGTTACTGTTTATATATCCCACATTTCAGCGACTCATGCAATT
>OZ036014.1:5395494-5415494 GCA_964035015.1 Corallium rubrum
GTTGTAATTCTTTAGTAACTATTGTCGAGCATTTTTAACACGAGCCTCTGGCTCGGGGGACTGGGGAACCACTCCCTATGCCATCGACATTAAATAAGTATTCGTATTCGTAAATTTCCCTAGCTCAAATGAACGTCAAAGCAGGCGTCTTGTTCAAATTTTAAAGTATCTCGTTATTTGACTCAATTAATCTTTGAATCTCTAATGTAGTTGTTTACGAGAGTTCCATCTGTGTTTATTTTAGCCGAAAAAGAAGAGACACTGGTCCGTATAAGTTCAAGAAGGAAGATATCGTAATAGTGTCAGATCACAACAATGGAATCACTGACAATGGAAGAAAAGTCGATTTTTTTATCCTCGACCCAACTTCAAAAGAACGCGTGCCAACCAAAGCCTTTTCTTCAGAAAATTTAAAAGATTTGCTGTTGAAAGTTTTGGAAGCTCAAAAACTTACCTTAATAGAGGTGGAATCTATTGGTGTTGTGCGAACTCAGACCCAGCCCACCCCAGCCCCTAGATTATCTAATTCTAAACCCAATTCTGGATTAATTGCTGGAGTGACGCTTGGAATACTCTGCCTTATTGCAGTCGCTGTTGGTGTATTCGTTTTCACGCGTAGACGAAAGCAGAAAAAGTAAGGCTCTTCAAATGACTTTTGTGGTGGTGATGATGTTGATAGTGGTGGTGATGGTGGTGGTGATGTTCGTGGTGATAGTGGTGATGATAATGGTGGTGATGATGATGATGGTGGTGGTGGTAATAGTGGTGATGGTGGTGATGATGATGATGTTGATGATGATGATGATAATAGTAGTGGTGGTGGTGGTGGTGATGGTAGTGATGATGATGGTGGTGGTAATGTTGGTGATGATAGTGGTGGTGATGATGGTGGTGATGATTACTATGATTGGTGGTGGTGATGTTGGAGATGGCAGTAGTAGAGGTTGTAGTCATGTTGGTGGTTGTGGTGGCGGTGGTGATGGTGGTGGTGATCGATGGTGATGATTATGACTGGTGGTGGTGATGATGATGATAGTTGTCGTGATGAGGATGATGGTTGTGATGGTGGTTGTGGTGGTGATGATGCTGGTGGTGGTGATGAAGGTAAGTGGTGGTGATGATAATGATGATTATGATTGGTAGTGGTAGTGTTCAGAATGGTGGTGATAGTGGTGGTGGCAGTGGTATTGGTAGTTATAATGACGACAATGATGATGAGCTTGATATTAGTGTTTGGTGGTACCATGACATTGTTAATGTTGATGTTGCTGTTTCTGCTGCTTTTGCTGCTGTTGTTGTTGTTGTTGTTGTTGTTGTTGTTGTTGTTGTTGTTGTTGTTGTTGTTGTTGTTGTTGTTGTTGATGATGATGATGAAGATGGTGATGGTGATGATGAGGATGACGATGACGATGAAGATGGTGATGATGATGATGATGATGATGATGATGATGATGATGATGATGATGATGATGATGATGATGATGAAGATGAAGATGAAGGTGATGATGATGATGATGATGATGATGATGATGATGAAGATGAAGATGAAGATGGTGATGGTAATGATGATGATGAAGATGATGATGATGATGATGATGATGATGATGAAGATGATGATGAAGATGATGATGATGATGATGAAGATGATGATGAAGATGAAGATGAAGATGGTGATGGTGATGGTAATGATGATGATGATGATGATGTTGTTGTTATTGTTGTTGTTGTTGTTGTTGTTGTTGTTGTTGATGATGATGATGATTTTAACCTCACACGTCACGTTCTCTTAAAGGACACTGGCAATAAAAATTAACTTTGTTTAATTTGAAAGAACTCGTAAAATTGTAATAGAAGACCTTTTACAACTTTTTTGTATCTTTCTTCGTTTTCAAAATATTTCAGTTTGTTTGATATGTAAATTAGATGGTCTCTGACGTCAGGATTTTTATACATTACAAAAATCACTTACACCTCTATGATTGCTCAACTTCAAATGGTTAGTGCCACAAGACGATTTTATGTGCACAAGTTCAAGTTATTTCGTTAAACAAACTTAACTGATTTTGCTACGTGTGAAAACACTGTACCCTGCTCCTGATGTCAGAGATCATCTAATTTACATATCAAACAAACTGGGATATCTTGCAAACGAAGAAAGATACAAAAAACTTGAAAAAGATCTTCTATTACAATTTTACGAATTCTTTTAAATTAGACAAACTTAATTTTTATTACCAATGTCCTTTAATCATAGATAATGGAAGGGGAACTGGATAAGAAACTTACGAAACCGGAAACGATGTTTGCACAACTTGCTATGGTAATTCTACGCTTATAAGCGGGCAATGCACCTAACGGGTGGTCCCACATGGCTAAAATCAGACACTGCTGAACTTAAGTGATATCACACTTTTGTCTAATTTCAGCAATAGGTGCATTAGCTGCTTTGAAGTGTGTAATTACCATAGCAAGTTGTGCAAACAACGTTTCCGGTTCTTTAACCTCGTTTGAAGTTTCCTATCCAGTTCCCCTTCCATTATCTATGCTTTAATCTCACTTTTATTTCTTAAATATTTCTTTTTAATATTATCTTTAGCCGACTCGAGAGTTCCCAGGTTCCCCCAGTTCAGTTTTCACAAGAAAGTGGTGGTCGCGTTATGCAGATTGGCGCACCAGCCGCACCCCCCGAGCATAACTACGAGAACCCAGATGCTATCGAAAATGGCGTACAACATGGCTTTGTCAACCAAGTGTACAACGAAGTCAACCAACCACCACCTTATTACGCCACCACTCCCATTAGTGGCCAAGCCGCGGGCGCCACTGCCCTGCCTGATTATTACGCCACTACTCCCATTGATGGCCTAGCCGCGGGCACCACCGCCCTGCCTGGTCAACCTCATGTTTACGAAACGCCTGCGGGCGATCAGGGTGAGGCGTTGCCCGCAAAGAAGCCTCTGCCTGGTGACGGCATTGTCGATCTCATTCCACCGAAGCAAGTAGATCTCTCCGAAGAGAAACACCTCAGGGCCGACCTGCCTGTGAAGTACTTCCAAAACCGTGCCCCAGGAAACGTTTACAGTCTCCCACGAAGTGAGGAACCGCATTATGAAAACGCAGGCGCAGAGGGGTCACTGAAACTCGAGCCTCCCCCGAAATACGACGACGCCAAGTTGAGAATCATCCGTGACAAGACCGCGAGCTCCATTCTGCCAAATGTTCCAAGAAAGAAGGATACGAACGACAACGAACGTGGAACTACGCGAGGCAGAGATACCGTCCACGATCTACGCGATGTTACGAAGGAACAAAGCGAATCCTAAACTTCTGAATTTCGCACTTGTCATGGGGATTTGAAGCAAAACCTCTTCTTTTTACCATAGGGTAAATCACCTGTTTTAATCGATTTTTTCACGTTTACTTTTTTGAACAATATAATTATCCTAACTTTCTATTTTTTTAATTATTAAACAGCCTTGTATTATTTTAATACTGAATAGACAAGGATGGAGCTCCACGGCTCCTATAGCTGTGCACACAATGTCTTTTCTAAACGTTTTCATTTGAAACGTCTTTTTGAAAGTACATCGTTTTTATCGCGTGTTTACACGAAAACGGTTGAAAACGACGTAATTATTGAGGAAAAAGTTTCTGTTGCTGAAAACGTTTTCAACTGTTGTTTTGATTTTTGTTTTCGACTTTAAAGTTCTATGAAACGAAAATTAAGTTTGTCTTATTTGTGAGAAAACGTAAAATGACAAAGTAACATCTTTTATAGTTTTTTGTTTCCTTGCTTCGTTCTTGAGATATTTCAGTTTGTTTGATATGTAAATTAAACATTTTGACGTAACGTGCATAATGAGTTATCGAAAGTTCGAAAGTTATATATCTTTGGTATTATCACTTGAAGATCTACATGTTTAGTGTTGTGGCGAAAAACGTCCACGTGCTGCATTCAAATTAATTTGGTTCGATAATAGAAAACATATCTGCGATAGCTCATCATGCACATTCGACGTCAACATGTTTATTTGCATATCAAACAAACTAAAACATCTCAAGAACGAAGCAAGGAAACGAAAAACTGCAAAATATGTTACTCTATCATTTTAAGTGTTCTTTCAAATAAGACAAACTTAATTTTCGTTTCATATAGGCACTTTAAACAAACGTCGAAATTTTGAAACGATTTTAATTTCATGTATATTGCATGGCCGTCGAACCTATGAGGTTATGACAATTTTATTAAGGTGTCACCGTGACCAAGCATTAAAGAACATTTGCAATATAAATTTAAAAGAACTTGTGAAATGGTAAAAGAAGACTTTTCGTAACTTTTCCGTATTTTTCTTCGTTTTCGAGATATTTCAGTTTGTTTGACCTGTAAGTGAGGTAATCTGTAAGTGAGGTGGTCTCCTACCAAGGAGAGAATATTTTTCACACCTATAGCAAAACTCTGTTATATCTCCAAGTTTGTTCAAATCACTTGAAACTGTGCATATTAAGACTCCTCGTGACACTGAACATTTCATGTTGAGCAATTGTGGAAATATAAGGCTGTTTACAATATCGCGGTCTCGAATTCATCCTATTTCGCCGTGTAAACAGGCGGAACCGTACTAATTCGAGAACGGTTCAGTCCGAATTTGTCTTCCGTGTAACAGGCGGAACCGTACTAATTCGAGAACGGTTCCGAATTTGTCTTCCATGTAAACAGGCGGAACCGTACTAATTCGAGAACGGTTCCGAATTTGTCTTCCGTGTAAACAGGCGGAACCGTACTAATTCGAGAACGGTTCCGAATTTGTCTTCCATGTAAACAGGCGGAACCGTACTAATTCGAGAACGGTTCAGTCCGAATTTGTCTTCCGTGTAACAGGCGGAACCGTACTAATTCGAGAATGGTTCCGAATTTGTTTTCCATGTAAACAGGTAGAACCGTACTAATTCGAGAACGGTTCCAAATTCGCCTGGTACCGTGTAAACGGGATCTATAAATGGTTTTGTATTTGCATACGAAATGCTGTAC
The DNA here is from genome assembly GCA_964035015.1 of Corallium rubrum. Lineage (NCBI taxonomy): Eukaryota > Metazoa > Cnidaria > Anthozoa > Scleralcyonacea > Coralliidae > Corallium > Corallium rubrum. The sequence continues at coordinate 5,400,524 of OZ036014.1, forward strand.
TCTGCTTTTGACGTCAGAGACCATCTCCTTTATACACATATCAAACAAACTGAAATCTCTTAAAAACGAAGAAAGATACAGAAAAGTTGTAAAGGTCCTCCATAACAATTTCACAAGCTCTTTCAAATTAAACAAACCCTAATTTATATTGCCATTTTCCTTTAAATTCTTGGTTGGCATGTTTTCTCATATATCATGTTGGCATAAAATGCATATTTTATATTTACTATGATTGCACAAGTCCTTTCTTTGTTACAATAGTGTTTAGAATTGAGATATTCTGTAAAACTAATCATTAAAAACATATCTCTCGAAATAAAATTGTTTTCAATTATTGTAGCACAACACTAATACAAGTCGAAAATATATTCCAATCAAGAAATTTTTTATAAGTTTTTTGGGTATCATGAAATAACCCGAGGATGAAGCCCGAGTGAATGTGGCACGCGTGGTATCCGTCCAGTCCCTTCGCGGCATTTCCAAAATATGCCGTCAAATTTGTTTTTTCCAAATTTGTCGTCAAGCTTCAACGACTCTCAAGATTTAGCAATCTTTTTGATACCCTAACCACAACAAAAACCCTAAAGGTGAACTGGTGAAGTAATACGAGCAACAAATTGCTGCAACATCGTTGCGTTGCAAGTTGAATAGCGTTGTTGCACGTATTACCACCCACCTTAAACATTGTCACGCAACAATGATTTTGTTCCATGTTGAATCAGCATGTTGCAGCAAGTAGAACTGGAGTCTACCTTTAACTTTTTTCAGCAAATTTCTTCAATTTGCCCCAAAATCATTGTTGCGTGACAAAGGTGGGTGGTAATACAACGCTATACAGTGTCGGAGCGCCGCTGCGCCACTGCGATCTCGAAAGAGGTACATCTTTTATCGGATAGCTTTTTGTGCGGCCTTTTCATGCCCAGTCTGTTCACACTATACCGGGTATAACACCGCTGCCACACGTTTGCGCATGCGAGAATTCACTAGAATAAACATCAAGAGAAGCCGTGGCGACAACAACCAGACAGCGAAGACTAAGTAAGACTCGACTATTCATTTGTGTTTTAAAAAAAGAGTAAAGAAAATTACGAAGGGGTAATTTCGGAATATGTTACAATATTGACAAGGAAGCCATGCACAAATTACCTAACTTATCTTTTTGCTAGTATGCTTATAATTTTAACTTTTGTGTCGGATTCTCGGACCAACCCAAATATTTCAGTGTTTTCCCGCTCTTTTTTTGAGGACGAGCTCGGACGTCAATCCGGTATAGTTTGAACAGGTTTAGTTTAGTTTAGTTTAGTTTAGTTTAGTTTAGTTTAGTTTAGTTTAGTTTAGTTTAGTTTAGTTTAGTTTAGTTTAGTTTAGTTTAGTTTAGTTAAATTTAGTTTAGTTTAGTTTAGTTTAGTTTAGTTTAGTTTAGTTTAGTTTAGTTTAGTTTAGTTTAGTTAAATTTAGTTTAGTTTAGTTTAGTTTAGTTTAGTTTAGTTTAGTTTAGTTTAGTTTAGTTTAGTTTAGTTTAGTTTAGTTAAATTTAGTTTAGTTTAGTTTAGTTCAGTTTAGTTTAGTTTAGTTTAGTTTAGTTTAGTTTAGTTTAGTTTAGTTTAGTTTAGTTTAGTTTAGTTAAATTTAGTTTAGTTTAGTTTAGTTTAGTTCAGTTTAGTTTAGTTTAGTTTAGTTTAGTTTAGTTTAGTTTAGTTTAGTTTAGTTTAGTTTAGTTTAGTTTAGTTTAGTTTAGTTTAGCTTAGTTTAGTTTAGTTAAATTTAGTTTAGTTTAGTTTAGTTTAGTTTTCTTTAGTTTAGTTTAGTTTAGTTTAGTTTAGTTTAGTTTAGTTTAGTTTAGTTTAGTTTAGTTTAGTTTAGTTAAATTTAGTTTAGTTTAGTTTAGTTTAGTTTAGTTTAGTTTAGTTTAGTTTAGTTTAGTTTAGTTTAGTTAAATTTAGTTTAGTTTAGTTTAGTTTAGTTTAGTTTAGTTCAGTTTAGTTTAGTTTAGTTTAGTTTAGTTTAGTTTAGTTTAGTTTAGTTTAGTTTAGTTTAGTTTAGTTAAATTTAGTTTAGTTTAGTTTAGTTTAGTTCAGTTTAGTTTAGTTTAGTTTAGTTTAGTTTAGTTTAGTTTAGTTTAGTTTAGTTTAGTTTAGTTTAGTTTAGTTTAGTTAAATTTAGTTTAGTTTAGTTTAGTTTAGTTTAGTTTTCTTTAGTTTAGTTTAGTTTAGTTTAGTTTAGTTTAGTTTAGTTTAGTTTTAGTTTAGTTTAGTTTAGTTTAGTTTAGTTTAGTTTAGTTTAGTTTAGTTTAGTTTAGTTTAGTTAAATTTAGTTTAGTTTAGTTTAGTTTAGTTTAGTTTAGTTTAGTTTAGTTTAGTTTAGTTTAGTTTAGTTAAATTTAGTTTAGTTTAGTTTAGTTTAGTTTAGTTTAGTTTAGTTTAGTTTAGTTTAGTTTAGTTTAGTTCAGTTTAGTTTAGTTTAGTTTAGTTTAGTTTAGTTTAGTTTAGTTTAGTTTAGTTTAGTTTAGTTTAGTTAAATTTAGTTTAGTTTAGTTTAGTTTAGTTTAGTTCAGTTTAGTTTAGTTTAGTTTAGTTTAGTTTAGTTTAGTTTAGTTTAGTTTAGTTTAGTTTAGTTTAGTTTAGTTAAATTTAGTTTAGTTTAGTTTAGTTTAGTTTAGTTCAGTTTAGTTTAGTTTAGTTTAGTTTAGTTTAGTTTAGTTTAGTTTAGTTTAGTTTAGTTTAGTTTAGTTTAGTTTAGTTTAGTTTAGTTTAGTTAAATTTAGTTTAGTTTAGTTTAGTTTAGTTCAGTTTAGTTTAGTTTAGTTTAGTTTAGTTTAGTTTAGTTTAGTTTAGTTTAGTTTAGTTTAGTTAAATTTAGTTTAGTTTAGTTTAGTTTAGTTTAGTTTAGTTTAGTTTAGTTTAGTTTAGTTTTCTTTAGTTTAGTTTAGTTTAGTTTAGTTTAGTTTAGTTTAGTTTAGTTTAGTTTAGTTTAGTTTAGTTTAGTTTAGTTTAGTTTAGTTTAGTTTAGTTTAGTTTAGTTAAATTTAGTTTAGTTTAGTTTAGTTTAGTTTAGTTTAGTTTAGTTTAGTTTAGTTTAGTTTAGTTAAATTTAGTTTAGTTTAGTTTAGTTTAGTTTAGTTCAGTTTAGTTTAGTTTAGTTTAGTTTAGTTTAGTTTAGTTTAGTTTAGTTTAGTTTAGTTTAGTTTAGTTTAGTTTAGTTAAATTTAGTTTAGTTTAGTTTAGTTTAGTTTAGTTCAGTTTAGTTTAGTTTAGTTTAGTTTAGTTTAGTTTAGTTTAGTTTAGTTAAATTTAGTTTAGTTTAGTTTAGTTTAGTTTAGTTTAGTTTAGTTTTCTTTAGTTTAGTTTAGTTTAGTTTAGTTTAGTTTAGTTTAGTTTAGTTTAGTTTAGTTTAGTTTAGTTAAATTTAGTTTAGTTTAGTTTAGTTTAGTTTAGTTTAGTTTAGTTTAGTTTAGTTTAGCTTAGTTAAATTTAGTTTAGTTTAGTTTAGTTTAGTTTAGTTTAGTTTAGTTTAGTTTAGTTTAGTTTAGTTTAGTTTAGCTTAGTTAAATTTAGTTTAGTTTAGTTTAGTTTAGTTTAGTTTAGTTTAGTTTAGTTTAGTTAAATTTAGTTTAGTTTAGTTTAGTTTAGTTTAGTTTAGTTTAGTTTAGTTTAGTTTAGTTTAGTTTAGTTTAGTTTAGTTTAGTTTAGTTAAATTTAGTTTAGTTTAGTTTAGTTTAGTTTAGTTTAGTTTAGTTAAATTTAGTTTAGTTTAGTTTAGTTTAGTTTATTTTAGTTTAGTTTAGTTTAGTTTAATTTAGTTTAGGTTAGTTTAGTTTAGTTTAGTTCAGTTTAGTTTAGTTTAGTTTAGTTTAGTTTAGTTTAGTTTAGTTTAGTTTAGTTAAGTTTAGTTAAATTTAGTTTAGTTTAGTTTAGTTTAGTTTAGTTTAGTTTAGTTTAGTTTTAGTTTAGTTTAGTTTAGTTTGGTTTAGTTCAGTTCAGTTTAGTTTAGTTTAGTTTAGTTTAGTTTAGTTTAGTTTAGTTTAGTTTAGTTTAGTTTAGTTTAGTTTAGTTTAGTTTAGTTTAGTTTGGTTTGGTTTGGTTTGGTTTGGTTTGATTTGGTTTGGTTTAGTTTAGTTTAGTTTAGTTTAGTTTAGTTTAGTTTAGTTTAGTTAAATTCAGATCGTCCGCTAGACCGAACTGAAGCACTTTCACCTCTCAAACTCAATACGTTGTTTTAAATGAGATTGGTGTCAAATCCACATAAAATAATGATTCTCCGGCGGTCACGAGCTGTAAGGCAATTGACAGAAATCTTGAAGAAACAGCGAAATCAAACTTATATAGTTTCAAGGCCAGCCTCATGTAAACAAAAACTGAAATGAAAAATTCAGGCTGGTCTCATGTACACACTCCCCTTGGGGTATTTGTCAGTAGACTTCCCAGTTCCGAAATCCCGTTCTAATCGACTTGGAGTTTTTTGACGTCTTTGTACGCCATACTCTGTCGAATTTACGTCGAAATTTTCTTTCTGTGGACTCCATAAACACAAAACTTAAAATTATTTGCGGGCAATGGGCATATTATTTGTCACTAGCTAATTAACGAACTACTTTGGTTCTGTGAAAACAAATCGCTTCGGTAATCTAAAATTAATTCAACAATCTTATAATCTCCAACTGTGCGGTATTTTAGGTGGGCGTACTTTCGTTTTTGCCTTGCCTTCCGTCTAACGTATAAACTCGGTCGATGATGGCCTCCTTGGCATGAAGGGGGAAAAGAAACCCGTTATGTTTATCGTTTTTTTATTCCTGGAAACGTGAACGACAAGACGAAAGAGAATTTCTGGAAGAAAACGTATCGACGGGTTACTGGTACCAAGGTTTGTATCAACTATTTAATCCATGTACACTACGTAATTAAATTTAGAGTTCCCTGGTGTATACAGTTTACCACATACAGATATACATGAATACTGCTTATATATAGCATGCATTTACCAGGCTTATAAAGAAATATCATTGGTTAGTTAATCCGTTTCTGGTATTGAAAAATTTTGTTATTGTCAACGAGATATATCTTTGTCATTGACAAGTTAATTTTGCTTTCTTATACCGACTGCTTCTCACCAACCTCACGTTTTCGGACTACAAGAGACCAGTTCAGCACGTTTTTCTATATTTCTGTAGCATTACCGTTAGAATTGCCCACAGACAGCATACAGGTGTACATCTATATGTCGTGTCTGACGTCTCGGACCCGGAACTCAACGATCAGTTGAAATTGTAAAACATTCAAACCCCAACTGAACTTCTAAAACTTATTTCAGAAAAGAAAACCTCAAATTAGCAGTAGAAACTCTCAATTAGAAAAACCTAGTTTTCAGGATCTTGCAAATTAACTAAAGTTGAAGAAGTCTCGCTCAAGACTATGTATATATTTGCCAATTTAAAAGGCTATTGCAATTGATGCAAGAATTTTAAACAGTCTGATAAACAATGATGAAATTAGTATATTATAAGTAATATTGGGCATTTCACTCGATTACATAGCATGTTCTAAGGATTTTTGGTGAAGGAAAATTCGAGTGTAGAATATATATATTTTAAGACCAAACCGGGACCAGTTGCGAAAAATGCAACTACACAGGCCTTCCGGCAGGAATTGAACCCACGACCTTGCGATTCTAGTGCAATGCTCTGACCACTGAGCCACGGAGGCCGTTGCCGAGAGCTTGATCGCGAGTTCTGTATATAATAAGGTGGTAATGCCAGGAGAGAATTGGGTATATTATAAGTAATATTGGGCATTTCACTCGATTACATAGCATGTTCTAAGGATTTTTGGTGAAGGAAAATTCGAGCTTTGCATGGTGAAGAATATTACAATAAAATGTTTGCAGATACAACCATGTAAAAAATTTTTTTATTCTGCTGAACTTTCGTCTTTGATAGTATCATATATAGATGTCCTGAACAACACAGGACGAAAGCTCAGCAGAATTGAATTATATTTTTACATCCATGGTTTTATAAAAATGGTGAAATTGTTTCTTCCTTGTTCTAGGGGTGTGAGACATGAGGTGTTTATCCAAGAAGATTCTTGTAACCATTTTTGTAATGATCAAAGTTTTCAGTTTAAACGCAGGTCAGTATAGAGTTGATTGTAATATACAGTGTGTATCAAAAACCCCAGAACCCTTAGAAAATGAATTAGTATTCTGTTCAAACAACCTATTGTAGTAGTTTGAAAGCCCTAAAGACCTCTGAGCCACGGATGCGTAAAAAACACCTGGGAAATTAAGATAACTTGAAGTGTATGCATGTGAAAGTATTTAAAAGCTTTTTCTCTTCCTGTTTAACTTATGTGCTGATTAATTTATAACGCAGCGCTTTTAGGGCTTTCAAACTACTACAATAGGTTGTTTTAAAAGAATACTAATTCATTTTTTAAGGGTTCCGGTTTTTTTATATACACTGTAGATAGCGTCCAATCATGATTCGAAATTTGCAATTTTACCAGTTGGTGCGTTGCAAGTCAATCCCCTGAGATTCAGTAGAGTATAGAGGACGAAGACACAGCGGCCATGTTGATTGATATAGGTGAAATATCAGTAAATTATCACAACGATTATGTTTAGACGTTGTTGCCATTAATTTATCGTATTGCATGTGTCTCTACACAAAACAATCAACTAGGCAGTTCTGAAACACAAATAAAATCGAAGTAACTATGGTTAGAAACCAATTCAGGAACACGTACACTATAGTGTGTTTCTGAATTCAAATGGCTTTAACGATGTCGTTTTGGATCTGGTATATCTTTGCCTACCTGAATATCAAAGAGGTAAGACTAATTTGGTCTTCTGTGTTACAGTTTATTATTAATTTGTGTTTAATACTTTTGAGGCCTGGATCTCTCCCTGTGCTGAATAAAATCGTCTGGTGTTATGCTTCAACGTGTTAAAGCTTGTTAGGACAATAATAACTTGTACGTGTGTGTAGTCATGCGGTACGTTTGCAAGCTTGGTGTAATGTAACAGACGTTTGGTGGACGTTCGTCAAGCTCAATTACTCAGAAAAGTCAAACGCTTTCAACATTTCATTCAACATAGTTCAACATTGTTGAATTTAACATGTTGAAAGCGATTTGGCCACCCCTGTTGAATGGTGTTGAATGATGTTGAATTTAACGAATTAAATTTGAACATGTTCAAATTTTCGTTCAACACACGTTCAGCATTTCTATTGTTCTCAAAATGTTGAAAGGTGTTGAACGCATTTGGCCACATTTCATTCAACTTTGTTGAACAGAGACAGGCGCCATGCGGGATATTGTCGATTCCAGCTTTTGTGGTAGCCCGCGTTCAATTAATTGTCCCGCATGAATGTTCAACGATGTTGAATTCATTTGGCCACTCGTGCTTTCAACATTATTCAACATCGTTCAACAATGTTGAATGATGTTGAATGCGATGTTGAAAGTGTTTGGCCAGGCCTTTTAAGCGTAAGGGGCACAAAGCAAGGAACCTATTTACATTCAAGAATTCTTTAAGACCGGCACAAAGCTCGAACAACCAATATTTAACTCTTCATGGTCCAAGAATTCTTTTAGCTGCATAATTAGTCGCCTATGGAATAATCTCCCAGATACAGCTCGCATGCAACGCAGATAATGTCGCGTATTTTAAGAAGATTTTAAACAATACTGACCTTAATATTGATATTTATGTTGCATGATTTGCAAGGACATAAATTTTAGTTCTTATATTCATTTAACACTTTAATATATAACTGATTATGTACTTACATATTATTTATTCACATATTTTAACTTTTGTATTATATTAACCTTACTTATTTAATGGCACGTGCATGTTTTAACGAGTCTTGTACTCCTAAGTGTTAGGTGGATAAATAAAGTATGATGATGATGATGATGAAATATCCTGATTCAGTAAGCAGCTCAATGGTTAGAGCGTCTAAGAAGGTTAGATGAGTAGAGAGCTTAAGCAACAAACGTTTTACAGCCACGGACGGCGTTGTAATTCAATAGAAATTTAAAATTCCAAGAGCAAAGTGAACGCCATTGAGAGCATTTTCACGCTCTTGAGACGACGGGAACTTCTAGAACGTTGAGGCCTGTCATCGTTTTTTACTACAATGAGACATACTTTTAAAGTAGACTGAAACTTGTATTTCAAGAGGGGTAATTTCATTACATTACAATATAAAATAAAGGAATAAAGATGAAATTTAAGCTTATAGACCTCTTGCAGATGGCGTCCGCAAAACGTGCATCTGGAGGACAACTTCAAAGTTCCGACGTTCAACATAATGAATGAAAATTCTGTATATAGTTAATAAGCATTTGTCCTCCACCAAGGGAATAACTGCAAGTGGTCTATAAGCTAAAGTCTGGTTTTCATATGTCGCCGATCGTCGGCAATTTGTGATTTAGATGCATGTTAAAACAGGAAGTACAGCAGCTTGTTAAGTAATAAAGCACAATGCAGAAAAGCACTGCTTTCTGCATTGTTCTTTATTACTTTTCCTTTTTACCGTTTTAACATGCATTGTTCAGTACTCTAGTGGTTCAGCTTGCACGGTTATTTGTAATATTATCTCTTAAATTTGATCTCCAGATACAACTATCTGTAAAGGCACCTGCCTCTTTTATGCCGTACCAAATGGAGTGAATGCAATAGATTACCAAAAAGCTGGTCAATTTATCGTGAGAAAAGGTGGTATCAAACCAGTGGCTGTCGATATTAATTACGCAAGGAAAGAAATGTTCTGGTCAGATATTGGAAAGCGGACTATATCTCGAGCATCTCTCGACGGCACTGCAACCGAAACCATTGTTCAAAATGCTGGTACATGTGAAGGTCTAGCTGTAGATTGGATATCTGGACTTCTATTTTGGACGAATTCTTATCATAAAAGAATTGAAGTATCCCATTTGGATGGAACAGATAGGGCTTTGATTATTACCAATGGATTAGATTTGCCTAGAGCATTGGCGGTTCATCCTAAAAGCAGGTGAATAGAGGGAAGGAAGGAGGGAGGGGATAGAGAAGGAAGGAAGGAAGGAAGGAAGGAAGGAAGGAAGGAAGGAAGGAAGGAAGGAAGGAAGGAAGGAAGGAAGGAAGGAACGTAGGTAGGTGGATAGGTAGATGGATAGGTAGGAGGTAGGCAGGTAGGTAGGTAGGTAGGTAGGTAAGTAGGTAGGTAGGTAGGTAGGTAGGTAGGTAGGCAGGTAGGTAGGTAGGTAGGTAGGTTGGTTGGTAGGTAAGTAGGTAAGTAGGTAAGTAGGTAGGTAGGTAGGTAGGTAGGTAGGTAGGTAGGTAGGTAGGTAGGTAGGTAGGTAGGTAGGTAGGTAGGTAGGTAGGTAGGTAGGGAGGGAGGTAGGGAGGGAGGGAGGGAGGGAGGGAGGGAGGGAGAAAAGAAAGGAAGGAGAAAGCGAGAGATGAGGAACGAAAAAAGGAAAGAATGAGGTGGAAAGAATAGGGAGAGATAGGGGAGGGAAGAAGGAAGACAGAAGAAAAGGAGGGAGGAGAGAAAGAAGGAAGGGAGGAAGAGAGCAATGGACGGAGGGAGGGAGAATTTTTGCACGAACGAATTTAATGAAAACCCGGAAACAAAAAAGCAAGGCAGAAAATTAAACAGACAAATTCAGTATTTACGTTAATCTTAAAAAACTGCTTATACTTTAGCTCTCTTTTTTGGACTGACTGGGGGATTGTTCCAAAAATAGAGAAAGCAACAATGTCTGGGGAAAATCGGAAAACGCTTGTCCACACAGATATCCTCTTTCCAAATGGATTGGTTATTGATCACAGTACCAGTCCTAAAAGATTGTTTTGGACAGATGCTGGAGGCGACTATATCCAATCCATTAATTTAGATGGGCATGACAGGCAAAAAATTTTGAAAAAAAGCGCAGTGAATCCAAGACGTCCTTTCGGTATTACAATCCTTCATGACAACTTATACTTCAGTGATTGGAAAACTGGAAATATTTACGCTATAAAAAAATCAAATGGCGTTTTACAAGCTATACAAAAGACAACTGAGAGTGGTACTGAAGAGAAAACTATCATGGGACTAGTAATGTCTGACAAATCAAGACAACCTGAAGGTAACTTTCCAGCTATGCCAGATTAAATGCAAATACACGGGATCTTATATAATATTTATGCCTTTCCACCGTGGTCTTTGACTATTAATATGTGCACTGCATTACCTGAGCTCTGTTTACTGGGAATAGTAAAAGACGTTTACACACAATATGGAATGAATATGGCTATGGTCCCCCTGGACCAAAGCCGCGTTTATTACAAATTCGTAATTAAATTATCTAATTAATTTCCATAGTGCATGCAAACTGATGATTGAGTCCAGTAAAGGTGAGGGCAATAAAACGCCAAATATATAAGAAAGAATATACTCTAATTCAAATCATAACATAATGGTGGTCAGCCAACGGGGAGGAGGTGGGCAAATGAAATGGGTTCTACCTCACCTCTTGAAGGTCAGTGCTGAATGAGACAGAACGCGTGCGATCTAGCTGTTATCGGATATCTCTTCCACTATGCCCAATAGGGGGTGGCTGTAATTCTAACCCTCTCCTATGCAAGACAGACTATACCTGTTACGTTATGTTAGTCTGATAAGAAGTTATAGAATCCTTACACAAGTTATTACATTATTTATATTACTCTTTACAATACAGACCAACAGATGGAAAACATAAAAATTCTATTGGTGCCCAAATATTCCCTTTAAAACATGAACAGCAGTGTTTTAACAAAACACTGATTTTGATAAACGTACATGAGAATACATGTCAATATACAACGGCAATGCAACATGACATTTCTCCACTTAATATTTTTAGGCTTGAGTGCTTGTGGCACCAATAACGGTGGATGCAGCAATCTTTGTCTTCCAAATCTTAACGGTGTAAAATGTTTTTGCCCAGATGGTGTTCACCTAAATGCAGACGGGAAAACATGCTCGAAACTTAAAGGTTTCTTTTTTAATGTTTAATAAATACGTGAGATACTAGACTTAGACTGGCTATTTGTTTGCCATTGTTCTACAATACTTAGCTATTGTTCTATGGCAAAATAGCAGTCTAAGCCTCACTATTTAGCTACGTATAATCCATATATGAAATATATCAGGTCAGTTTTACTGATAATTATCTCATGAATTATTAATGATTTTAGAAGTATATTCTAATAAACTTCAAATATACGACAAATTTTTTAATTGTAGACATGTTTCGCCAAAACGTATGCCACCTTCAGTACAGATAAACGGTTAACTAATTTACAAATGGATACAAGTGTCTTTATATATACAGTGAATAAAGGATTATAAAATTCAAATTCAAACTTAAATTCAAAATTACAACGGGAAAAATTACTGAAATACCTAAAAGTTCAGTTGGTTATATGTATATGCTAATTAAAGAGTAGAACTCATGCAATGGAATTTACATTACTAAGATAAACTATAAGTGTAAACAGATTATAATTACAGGGTATGTAAATAAAACAAGCTGAGAATGAACATAAAAATAGTGATTTGAAATTATAAGCTGAATATAGTGTTGAAATGGTGGACTTGAATATTGAGTTCAGGTTTAATTTTTTTAATGTGTAAAGCTTCTTTAAGTCTTAGGTCAGAAACCGACTTAGCAGAATCTAAAATCTTAAAGCAAGATGGAGAGTACTGATTTTTACAAGTGAGGGATTTTTGAAAATGTTTAAAGATATGCGAATTTTTGTCCGTTAAGACGTGTTCCTTAATCCTAGTGGTGAGATGACGAGTAGTTTCGCCAATATAACGAGAATTACATCCCGCACATGTAAATCTAAAAAGGTTTTTGATTTTGTACGAAGTAAAAATCAGTTTAAATTCTAAGTCAGTGCAAAAACGTTTAATGAGATGTTTAACATGTCTACAATTAAAAAATTTGTCGTATATTTGAAGTTTATCATAGCTTTGATGCTTGTAAGAACATATGGATATATTCTAATACTTTGAATTTTGTCTAACACTTGCGTTTTTCGTAGATTTTCTTATTTTCGCTGACGCTATTTTCCAAACAATCTATACAATTCCGATCTCGACAACGACTCAAATTGCTCAGCCAGTCATATTCCCAAGTAAGCACAACTCCACAACGCCAATTGCAGTTGAATATGATGTCACTGATGAAAGGCTATACTGGACTGATATTAGCTTGAAGACTATTTCACGAGCTTATCTTAACGGTAGTGGGTTCCAGGTGCTGCACAAGACGAACATTGAGCAACCAGAGGGTATAGCCATTGACATTATTAGTAGAACTATTTACTGGACTGACAGCAAACGATCAGTGATTGAAGTATCTGGAGTTGATGGTACATCTCGAAGAACGCTGATTCACACCTCAACACAAGTGCGAGATGTTCAAGTGGATTTTAGAAACGGGTAATAAAAATCATGACAACTACAGTTGTAATAATAGGAACAGTCACAAAAACAGAACCCATCATATTCAATAAAAGTAGCATGCTGCGTAGGCAGTGTAGAAACAACAATCGAAATATAGTAAGGTTAGATATACTGCCGAAACAGAGAACGTAGGAGTGTAACGTTTCTGACGAAGGGCCTTCGCTCGAAACGTTAGACTCCTACGTTCTCTGTTTCGGCAGTATATCTAACCTTACTATATTTCCATCATATTCAGTTTGGTCCCAAACCATCATGTCATATATACTTCAGTTTGGTTATTCGTTTGTGTGTTTAATTTTTTATATATGCTATAGTAATATACTTTGGACAGAGTGGTGTAAAGACTCAATAAAGGCAAAAATTGGTCGTGCTAACATGGATGGATCTTTCCAGTCTGTTTTAATAAGTAAAGGAGTGTGTTTTCCGAATGGATTGACTTTAGATCACGACAACAACATCTTATACTGGATGGATGCTAAATTGAATCACATTGAATCATATAACTTCACAAGTGGTGAAAGGAAAATTCTGAACAATCATTACATTGGTAGGAATAAACGTTAAAAATTACGGGGACCACTGAGTATTTTGATAAAATATAAAACAACGGTAAATCCGAAGATGGTAAACATTTTATTAATAATGATTTAGTCATCATCAGGAATCTTTGGAGTTACCGTTGTTTTGAATTAACGTTATACGTATAATTTTTCTTTTTAAATTTTTGTTCCCTTGTTTTCTTGTTAAATGTTTGTATTTCCAAAACGGTAATCAGGATGACGTCTATGTAGGCATAATTTGCAAACGCAGTGTTCCGTTACAGCAGAAATATTACCCAATTCACATGTTAATGGGATACTTGAATAGTATATTCACAGGGGCGGATCTAGGAATTTTGATACCTTAATCAAGTTACATTTTTAGGGGGGTCTGGGGGCATGCTCCCCCGGAAAATTTTTGAAATTTGGATCTCTGAAATGGCATTTCCTGCATTCTGACAGCACTTTTGAGCAAACTTTCAAATGTTTTAAAACATGTTTTTAATGGGACATTTTATCATTTTCAAATTTGTCCATATTGAACTTTGATATTTTCTGCAAAATCTAAACTAGTCAGCGCTTGAGTTTTGGCTGTTTTGGACCAATGAAAATGGCTAAATCGGCCTAAATCCTGCAACACGTAACGTTACGTAATGTTACTTCACGTCTAAGCATGAATATAATATAAAATACAATTTTCACTTAGCAATTTTCACGTTAGTCATCTGACTTATTTGACTAACGCTAAATCTGCCCCTGGTATATTCTGTATTTTATCTTTTTTTATCATTAAAATCCTCAAGCGGTTTATCATAAGAAAAGAAAAAAACACACACAAATGCCTACATTGACGTCATACTCATTAACACTTTGGAATTAGGGCGCAACCAGGATTTTTGAAAGGGGGGTCGTTTTCACGACAAAGCGACGACGCAAATCTAGGGGGTGCAGGGACATGACCTGGCGGGAATTTTTGGAACTTTGGGTCTGTAAAATGGCATTTTCTGCATTGAGGACACTTTTGACCCACGTATAAAGGTTTTAAATCAAATCTTTTAGGCGTCAGAGAGAGTAGAAGTAATTTTTGACCTGCAAAATTTCCCTCGCACTCCCCAAAAAGGGGGTCGGTCGCACCCACCGACCCCCCTCTCGTTGCGCGCCTGCTTTGGAAATACAAACCTCAATATAACAACAAATTCTAGTCCAAGTCAGAAAATATTTTGGCATTCAACTATTTACTTTATATAGAATCCATTTAACAAATAGATTCCATTTTGCCGTTGTCTGTTCAGTTATAGATGCACAGATGACGTCACAACGTGGTAAGAACAAAAAAGTGGCTCACGAGACGCAGTCGAGTGAGTCACTGATGTTCTTACCACGTTGTAACGTCTTCTGTGCATCTATAACTGAACAGAAAACAAAAAAATGGAATCTATTTGTTTTATACAATATAAAAATTACACAATACTTCTTGCCGGATTTGGGGGGAAGAAAGAAAAAAGCAAGTCAGCTGACGTGATCTGACGTGATCCATGTGTCTGTCCTCTAATAGATCATGGGCAACAACCAATGAAAACACGCATAGCAACCAGGATATTGTATAAATACTAGTATCTTATTTGAGTTTATACGCACTTTAATGCATAGCATAAGTCATCTTCAAAAAAACAAATAAAAGGATATCGCAACTGGAGCTCGCTATTACGAAAGCTTAACACGAAATCGGTTTATTTGTATATAAGAAAAAAATGAAACTCTACTGAATTACTATTAATTTTGCATTTAAGGTTGGGATAGACTTAGCATATACATGGAGCATCCGTTTGGCTTGACTACTAACGGCGATCTCATTTTCTGGACGGATTGGGCAACGAGCTCCGTTTATGGAGCAAAACAGAATTCTGGCACAAATGGTAAACGATTGGTTGCAGCTCTTGGTAAG
>OZ036014.1:5417994-5427994 GCA_964035015.1 Corallium rubrum
TTTCCCCATAAGCTACTACAATAATCAAAGTGCGGCTGTACAAATGAATTATACAACGAAACCATTTGCGGAATTGTTAATAAAGTTCGCAAAGTACGTATCATACGGAGGCCCCTAAGAACTTTTGGTATTATAATTTCACTTAAATGATTTTCCCAACTGAGTTTTTCATCTACCACAACTCCAAGTAATTTTACCTTTAAAACACGTTTAATAGTTTTATTATCAATTTGTACCCTAGGATTACTCAGAAGCTGTTTTAACCTATAGTTTGAACCTATAATCATAAACTCAGTTTTCGTCGCATTTACTGAAAGCTTGTTGGCGTTAAGCCACAAGGTTATATTTTCGATATCACAATTGAGTAGTTGTTCAAGGTCAGCCATAGTTTCAGCAACTGCCGTAACCTGGGTATCATCAGCGTACATACCTGGAGTCGTGTATTCTAAACAGACGAACGAACGAACGAACGAACGAACGAACGAACGAACGAACGAACGAACGAACGAACGAACGAACGAACGAACGAACGAACGAACGAACGAACGAACGAACGAACGAACGAACGAACGAACGAACGAACGAACGAACGAACGAACGAACGAACGAACGAACGAACGAACGAACGAACGAACGAACGAACGAACGAACAGACAGACAGACAGACAGACAGACAGACAGACAGACAGACAGACAGACAGACAGACAGACAGACAGACAGACAGACAGACAGACAGACAGACAGACAGACAGACAGACAGACAGACAGACAGACAGACAGACAGACAGACAGACAGACAGACAGACAGACAGACAGACAGACAGACAGACAGACAGACAGACAGACAGACAGACAGACAGACAGACAGACAGACAGACAGACAGACAGACAGACAGACAGACAGACAGACAGACAGACAGACAGACAGACAGACAGACAGACAGACAGACAGACAGACAGACAGACAGACAGACAGACAGACAGACAGACAGACAGACAGACAGACAGACAGACAGACAGACAGACAGACAGACAGACAGACAGACAGACAGACAGACAGACAGACAGACAGACAGACAGACAGACAGACAGACAGACAGACAGACAGACAGACAGACAGACAGACAGACAGACAGACAGACAGACAGACAGACAGACAGACAGACAGACAGACAGACAGACAGACAGACAGACAGACAGACAGACAGACAGACAGACAGACAGACAGACAGACAGACAGACAGACAGACAGACAGACAGACAGACAGACAGACAGACAGACAGACAGACAGACAGACAGACAGACAGACAGACAGACAGACAGACAGACAGACAGACAGACAGACAGACAGACAGACAGACAGACAGACAGACAGACAGACAGACAGACAGACAGACAGACAGACAGACAGACAGACAGACAGACAGACAGACAGACAGACAGACAGACAGACAGACAGACAGACAGACAGACAGACAGACAGATAGACAGATAAACAGATAGACAGATAGACAGATAGACAGATAGACAGATAGACAGATAGACAGATAGACAGATAGACAGATAGACAGATAGACAGATAGACAGATAGACAGATAGACAGATAGACAGATAGACAGATAGACAGATAGACAGATAGACAGATAGACAGATAGACAGATAGACAGATAGACAGATAGACAGATAGACAGATAGACAGATAGACAGATAGACAGATAGACAGATAGACAGATAGACAGATAGACAGATAGACAGATAGACAGATAGACAGATAGACAGATAGACAGATAGACAGATAGACAGATAGACAGATAGACAGATAGACAGATAGACAGATAGACAGATAGACAGATAGAAAGATAGACAGATAGACAGATAGACAGATAGACAGATAGACAGATAGACAGATAGACAGATAGACAGATAGACAGATAGACAGATAGACAGATAGACAGATAGACAGATAGACAGATAGACAGATAGACAGATAGACAGATAGACAGATAGACAGATAGACAGATAGACAGATAGACAGATAGACTGATTGATTGATTGAAATATTTATTTATACACGGTAGTTTTATCAAATTGTATATAAAAATACATTTGTTCTTCCTAAAAGCCGTGATCTAGCTTATAATACTGTACATATTTACATTATTTACAATCAATTGAAACAAATGGTAATTATCTAGTTGGCACAGATAATAGTTGACTCCAATTTTTTGATAAATATTTTTAATGAGGATGCCTCTTTTATTTCGTCCGGCAGAGAATTCCAAAGTTTTGCACCAGTAAAGGCAAAACTTGAGTTATAATACTCCGTTCTATTATTAGGAAGTTCAAAAGTTATTTTAGATCTTCTGAGATTATAAGCATTTAGGCCATCACAATGTTTAAATATATCCAATAGGTATAGTGGTGCAATACCATTCACTATTTTATACATCATAATGGCCTTTTGCCTATATCTCATTTCTTTAATGTTCATCCAGCCAAGTTCTTCCAAAATTTGCGAGGATGATTTCAAGAAATGTGCCCCTGTAATAACACGAGCTGCTCTATTTTGTAAAATTTGTAAACTTTTGTCCAATGTTTCTCCAATGCTATCCCAAACTATAGAGCAGTAAATGAAATATGGTTCAACAATAGCTCTATAGAGTGACACCAGGTTTTTTTTATTGAAAATTGGTTTAACACGTCTTAGAGTAGCAATATTGCGGGATACTTTTCCACGGATACCATGAATATGGTTATTCCATGATATATTTTCATCAACGTCAATCCCCAAGCATTTCACCGAGCGAACTTGGCTTAATGAAACACCGTTTACTGACAATGCAACTGAACCCCCAAGGGCCGCCAATTTTTGTCGGGAACCAATTAACATAAAGTCAGTTTTTAAGATATTTAATGTCAGCTTATTAGCACAAAGCCACTTGAAAATTTTGTCTAACTCAACCTTCATTTCTTCTTGAATTGATTCTAAATTGCAGCCTGTGAAGGTCATATTTGTATCATCAGCAAACAGTCTTGCAACACTACGTTCCAAACACTTGGGTAGGTCATTTATATAAAGTAAAAATAAGACCGGACCCAGAATGGAACCTTGGGGTACCCCACATGAAATTATTTCTTCATTGGAGTAAACCCCATTAACATGGCAAATTTGTGTCCTATTAGACAAGTAGGATCTAAACCACTCAAGACTGCACTCATTCAAGCCATAACATGCTAATTTCATCAGCAATATTTTGTGGTCAATGGTGTCGAATGCTTTTTTTAAATCAAGGAAAATTACACCGTTCACCATTCCTTTATCAATATTAAAGCACCATTGATTTGTCATATCAAGTAATGCCGTCAAAGTTGAATGCAGCGAGCGGAATCCAGATTGTCTAGTATTAATTAGCCTGTGTTTGAGTAAGTATTCATAAATTTGATTGTACATTAAACGCTCAAATAAACGCGCAATTGTAGATAACACAGAGATTGGCCTAAAATTGTTCGCATCATTTCTTTCCCCAGATTTAAACAATGGAAACACCTGCGCGATTTTCCAGTTTGTTGGAAAATTCTTTGTTTCAATTGAAAGATTGAAAAGATATGTTAAAGATTCATAAATATACGGACCAGATATTTTCAACAATTTATTTGATATTTTTTTTAGATAGACAGATAGACAGATAGACAGATAGACAGATAGACAGATAGACAGATAGACAGATAGACAGATAGACAGATAGACAGATAGACAGATAGACAGATAGACAGATAGACAGATAGACAGATAGACAGATAGACAGATAGACAGATAGACAGATAGACAGATAGACAGATAGACAGATAGACAGATAGACAGATAGACAGATAGACAGATAGACAGATAGACAGATAGACAGATAGACAGATAGACAGATAGACAGATAGACAGATAGACAGATAGACAGATAGACAGATAGACAGATAGACAGATAGACAGATAGACAGATAGACAGATAGACAGATAGACAGATAGACAGATAGACAGATAGACAGATAGACAGATAGACAGATAGACAGATAGACAGATAGACAGATAGACAGATAGACAGATAGACAGATAGACAGATAGACAGATAGACAGATAGACAGATAGACAGATAGACAGATAGACAGATAGACAGATAGACAGATAGACAGATAGACAGATAGACAGATAGACAGATAGACAGATAGACAGATAGACAGATAGACAGATAGACAGATAGACAGATAGACAGATAGACAGATAGACAGATAGACAGATAGACAGATAGACAGATAGACAGATAGACAGATAGACAGATAGACAGATAGACAGATAGACAGATAGACAGATAGACAGATAGACAGATAGACAGATAGACAGATAGACAGATAGACAGATAGACAGATAGACAGATAGACAGATAGACAGATAGACAGATAGACAGATAGACAGATAGACAGATAGACAGATAGACAGATAGACAGATAGACAGATAGACAGATAGACAGATAGACAGATAGACAGATAGACAGATAGACAGATAGACAGATAGACAGATAGACAGATAGACAGATAGACAGATAGACAGATAGACAGATAGACAGATAGACAGATAGACAGATAGACAGATAGACAGATAGACAGATAGACAGATAGACAGATAGACAGATAGACAGATAGACAGATAGACAGATAGACAGATAGACAGATAGACAGATAGACAGATAGACAGATAGACAGATAGACAGATAGACAGATAGACAGATAGACAGATAGACAGATAGACAGATAGACAGATAGACAGATAGACAGATAGACAGATAGACAGATAGACAGATAGACAGATAGACAGATAGACAGATAGACAGATAGACAGATAGACAGATAGACAGATAGACAGATAGACAGATAGACAGATAGACAGATAGACAGATAGACAGATAGACAGATAGACAGATAGACAGATAGACAGATAGACAGATAGACAGATAGACAGATAGACAGATAGACAGATAGACAGATAGACAGATAGACAGATAGACAGATAGACAGATAGACAGATAGACAGATAGACAGATAGACAGATAGACAGATAGACAGATAGACAGATAGACAGATAGACAGATAGACAGATAGACAGATAGACAGATAGACAGATAGACAGATAGACAGATAGACAGATAGACAGATAGACAGATAGACAGATAGACAGATAGACAGATAGACAGATAGATAGATAGATAGATAGATAGATAGATAGATAGATAGATAGATAGATAGATAGATAGATAGATAGATAGATAGATAGACAGATAGATAGATAGATGCACAGCTTTGGGTGTTAAGCGTTCTAACTTTCTTTTGTTTTTTGTATTAAGATCACTTTTGTCAACGGTTAACACCGCCAATGAATGGAAAGATTTTGTGTAAAACTCACTGTACAGTAACATGTGATGAGCGTTTTGTGTTGGCGAAAAGTATGACAAAAGAAATGGTTTGCTCTGGGCAAAGATGGAGGCCGTTGATGAACAAACAAGTAAATTTACTCCCAGCTTGTCTAGGTAATTAACATTTTGAAGACATCACATGAAAAATGATCTGTTGGAGTTAAAATATGTTTTTAAGACATACTTTTTATTTTTAGAGGAAAGACTTCCAAAAGCACTCGAAATTATATCAAGTTTCGCATTCAAAGAAGCTTGTAATAAATTGGACCAGCAAGAATTAACGTCAAAATTTCGCATCAAGTTGGAAGAAGTTATTTTAAAGATTAAAGAAGCTAAAGAAGTATCGACAGACGTGACTATTAAAGAAATAAAATTAACCTGTTCTGACAAGGATATCTGGCTGTCAGAAGGACGTTTTAAAACTCTAAAGGTGGTTTTCACATTGATTTTAAATTCGTCCGATAATCAAATAATTTCTGACAGGATACTCAATCCTAAGCGAAAGGCGGACGCAACAAAAAGTATCTTACTTCAAAGTGTAAACAATGGACAGTTTACTTTAGTTCTTCATGGCAAAAGCATTGAAGCTAAACCCGATTCTTACAGTGGAACTGAATTAGCTGTTTGTAATTTGGGAGAAGTCAAGAAACGTTTTTATTGTAGTAAGTTTGTGTAAAATTATTCTATTTTTTATTATATGGCTGAAGCTCGTTTTCAAGTCGTTACGCTAAATGACGCACGTTGGTTGGTTGCTGAAAAGTTTGTAATGCTCTCCTGGCACTGTGGGAAGGCATAATGCCTTTTTCTAAAAAAACAACATTCTCGTTGGAAAATTTGAACAATAATACATCGTAACCTTAAATATAACCCTCTTAACCCCACCTTAATTCCCACCCGACCCACACATTAAACCAGTTGTCACCTTAACCTTAATCTCAATCATAATTATTACCCTAACACCTTAAACCTCAAATTATAAACCATTCTCCACTACTATTCGCCAACAAAATATACACCAAGGATGGTAAGTCACAACCAGGATCTAAATACCTGAGCCTTATGGTTTACTTTTACTTTTACTTTACATTTTACAAAACAACACAAAATAATTCCAACTGTAAAGGCTTTTCTGGATGATTTTTTCAATTGTTTGTTTGTATAATAATGTTGATCATCAAAGACTCTTAGCCTTTTTTAATACAAAAACTTCATGCCCCCCCTTAAGAACTTATAAATTATTTCAGGGTCCCCCCAAAAGAAGTAACAAAAATTTCAGGTCCCTCCATTTTCTCACCTATCCCCCTCCGATAAATAATGAACGGTCCCTAAAAACATACTAAAAGTCATATGATTAATGGTTTATTGACCTTGTTTGCAAGGTCTCCACGGAAACGTATTTGCTTTAGGTATTTTTGCACAAACCTCGTTCCTTTGTCGCTTGACCTGTCCCGTACAGACCTCACTTTTCAAATCTCAATACGTATTTTTGAATTTACATCGTTTTGTTTCACGCACATTTCATTATCTGATTTAAGTTAGGTAATCGCTCTTTTTTTCAGTCAGGTGTCTTCTTGGAATGTATGCAAACGAGACAACTGGTGATTGTGAACCATGTCCAGTGGGTTATTATCAAAATAAAGAAGGACAAACTGGGTGTCTTAAATGTCCTGCAAATACATCAACTGTTGTTATGGGAACAGAGACACATTTAGGATGTTATGGTAAGATCATACAATTAAAAGAATAGCAACATAAATTATTTATCCCTGCCAGGAGGTTATGTTTTTGTCTTGTCTTGTCTTGTCTTGTCTTGTCTTGTCTTGTCTTGTCTTGTCTTGTCTTGTCTTGTCTTGTCTTGTCTTGTCTTGTCTTGCCTTGTCTTGTCTTGTCTTGCCTTGCCTTGCCTTGCCTTGCCTTGCCTTGCCTTGCCTTGCCTTGCCTTGCCTTGCCTTGCCTTGCCTTGCCTTGCCTTGCCTTGCCTTGCCTTGCCTTGCCTTGCCTTGCCTTGCCTTGCCTTGCCTTGCCTTGCCTTGCCTTGCCTTGCCTTGCCTTGCCTTGCCTTGCCTTGCCTTGCCTTGCCTTGCCTTGCCTTGCCTTGCCTTGCCTTGCCTTGCCTTGCCTTGCCTTGCCTTGCCTTGCCTTGCCTTGCCTTGCCTTGCCTTGCCTTGCCTTGCCTTGCCTTGCCTTGCCTTGCCTTGCCTTGCCTTGCCTTGCCTTGCCTTGCCTTGCCTTGCCTTGCCTCTGCCTTGCCTTGCCTTGCTCTGCCTTGTCTTCTCTGTCTGCTCTTTGTCTCTGTCTTGTCTGTCTGTCTTCTCTGTCTCTGTCTCTGTCTTGTCTTGTCTCTGTCTGTCTTCTGTCTCTGTCTTCTGTCTCTGTCTGTCTTGTCTTTGTCTCTGTCTGTCTCTGTCTGTCTGTCTGTCTGTGTCTGTCTGTGTGTCTCTGTCTGTCTGTGTGTCTCTGTCTCTGTCTCTGTCTGTCTGTCTGTCTTCTGTCTTCTGTCTGTCTGTGTCTGTCTGTCTCTGTCTCTGTCTGTGTTGTCTGTCTTGTCTTGTCTGTCTTCTGTCTGTCTTGTCTGTGTCTGTCTTCTGTCTTGTCTTGTCTGTCTGTCTTGTGTCTGTCTCTGTCTTGTCTTGTCTTGTCTGTCTGTGTCTGTCTGTGTTGTGTGTGTGTCTGTGTGTGTCTGTGTTCTGTCTGTCTGTGTCTGTCTTGTCTGTCTTCTGTGTTGTGTGTGTCTGTCTGTGTCTCTGTGTCTGTCTGTGTCTTGTCTGTGTGTGTGTGTGTCTGTGTCTGTCTGTCTGTCTGTCTCTGTCTGTGTGTGTCTTCTGTCTGTCTGTACTCTGTCTTGTCTGTCTTATCTTATGTCTTGTCTTGTCTGTCTCTGTCTCTATCTGTCTGTCTCTGTCTTGTCTTGTCTTGTCTGTCTTGTCTTTGTCTTGTCTCTGTCTTGTCTTGTCTTGTCTTATGTCTTCTGTCTTATCTGTCTTGTCTTCTGTATCTGTCTTCTGTCTCTGTCTTGTCTTGTCTCTGTCTCTGTCTTATGTCTTCTGTCTTTGTCTTGTCTTTGTCTTGTCTTCTGTCTTGTCTGTCTTGCCTTGTCTTGTCTTGTCTTCTGTCTTGTCTATGTCTTGTCTTTATCTTATCTTGTCTGTCTTGTCTCTGTCTTTATCTCTGTCTCTGTCTCTGTCTTGTCTCTGTCTTGTCTGTCTTCTGTCTTCTGTCTTGTCTTGTCTTGTCTTGTCTTGTCTTTTCTTGTCTTGTCTCTTGTCTGTCTCGTCTGTCTTCTGTCTTCTGTCTTGTCTCTGTCTTCTGTCTGTCTCTGTCTTCTGTCTGTCTGTCTTCTGTCTTGTCTCTGTCTTGTCTCTGTCTTGTCTTGCTCTTGTCTCTGTCTTGTCTTGCCTTCTTGTCTGTCTTGTCTTGCCTTGCCTTGCCTTGCCTTGCCTTGCCTTGCCTTGCCTTGCCTTGCCTTGCCTTGCCTTGCCTTGCCTTGCCTTGCCTTGCCTTGCCTTGCCTTGCCTTGCCTTGCCTTGCCTTGCCTTGCCTTGCCTTGCCTTGTCTTGCCTTGCCTTGCCTTGCCTTGCCTTGCCTTGCCTTGCCTTGCCTTGCCTTGCCTTGTCTTGTCCTTGTCTTGCCTTGCCTTGCTCTCTGCCTCTGTCTCTGCCTCTGCCTTGTGTTTGTTTGCCTTGTGTTTGTTTGTTTGTTTGTTTGTTTGTTTGTTTGTTTGTTTGTTTGTTTGTTTGTTTGTTTGTTTGTTTGTTTGTTTGTTTGTTTGTTTGTTTGTTTGTTTGTTTGTTTGTTTGTTTGTTTGTTTGTTTGTTTGTTTGTTTGTTTGTTTGTTTGTTTGTTTGTTTGTTTGTTTGTTTGTTTGTTTGTTTGTTCGTTTGTTCGTTTGTTTGTATATATGTTTGTTTGTTCGTTGTTGACTTAGTCCAAGCTACACTGAGAAACCTCATCGTTTATTTAAATAGAAAATACCGAAGCAAGTTTGCGTATATTTATATCAAAGCATTTGTCAGAAATTTTCTATGTGAATGCTACCCTGCGGTGTATTGTAGTTTACTGTATCCTTGTTGTATCGTTTGTGTTAATTTTAAACATTAATGTTTAGGAAATGGTATTCTTGTCGGCATTGAGACAGAGTCTAATATAGTAAGTAAAACGTTTTCTATACTATATAACAGTATTTAGTATCAACCAACTAGTGGTCTATTACAAACCCGGCTTTCTGATTGGCTGAGCTGTTAGTGGTCAATTGGTGATAGACCATAGTACAGGGAGCCCTCGTGGCACAACCTCGTACCCAGGCTTTGGCAGCGCGTGGGCACGACTAGCTCGAAAGACGCGCGGGGGACTGTGGCAGGGGATTTAAAAAACGAAAAACAGTTACCGGAAGCGGGCGAAAAGGCGGAAAAAAGGAAAACACGAGGGAAAGGAGGGGGGGGGGGGGGGGAGAGGGAGAGGAAAAGATGTAAGGGATGAAACACCAAACGTTCAACGTGAATGTGTTCCGCAAGTAGCTAGGACATCTTGTATCGTCGGGAGCC